>PVJX010013786.1:0-46520 GCA_004027295.1 Dolichotis patagonum
CAAAAAAAAAAAAAAAAAAAAAAGAAAGAAAGAAAGAAAGAAAGAAAGAAAAAGAGAGAGAGAGACAGACAGAGCAAGGTGATCCCTGATACTAGTGTTAGGTTATTTGAAATACTGATGACAAATCTGAGGCCTCACTAGTAACTGAAGACTAGGTTTGATCTACATTTCACACATGTTCTCAAGTTCAGAAAGCCCGGAACTTTGTTTTATTGCTTTACTGTATATAGTATCTGTTGGTTGTTTTTTTTTTTTTTTGTACCGAGGATCGAACTCATGACCTCGCGCTTGCCAGGCAGGCGCTTAAGCCACTGAGCTAAATCCCCAGCCAGTATCTGTTGTTTTAAAAAATGTATTTTATAGTCACTTTCCCAAAAGGCAGGGACGACTGCAAGAAAACTACATGGTAGCTGGCACAATGACACACTCCTATCATTCCAGCACTTTGGGAGGCTGAGGCAGGATTGCTGAGTTTGAGGCCAACCTAGGCTACACACCAAGACTCAGTCTCAAACAAAACAAAACAAAACAAAACAAAACAAAACAAAACCCAACCCAACCCAAACGGTGTCCCCTGAGAACCCTGGGCACATCAGCTCCAGAGTCTTGGGTAGCACACACAGTGGCTTCACAGTTCCAGTGAGGGCTTCTGAGTCCACAGCGGTACAAAAGCAATTCAAAGGCAAGACAGACCACATTGAAGTCTGGTGGTTTCGAGACTAGAGCTATGTAGTAACACACTGAGACACAGGCATGGTGGCAACCTGCTGCTCCCAGCCACCTGGAGGACGAGGACAGTCTCCAGCACTGCACAAGGCGTGGTCACTAGGCTCCACAAAGTGAGCCAGGTCACCGACACTCTCGGCCTGTGCTGCAAGCCAAGGCCAGGAGCACCTGCTGTAACTGCTCCCTCACCAGATGCCTGGGTCTGTTTCCTAAACAGAACACTCAGTGAGTTAGACCAATTAATTAGGAAACCAAACTAATTACTAAACCTATGTCATACTATTTGGCATCTATAAAATCCTCAAATCTGCTTTTCTTTTTCAATGTAGTACAAACACACACTTTTTTAAAGAAGCATGGTCTCGCCAAGCATGGTAGCACATGCCTGTAATCCTAGGACTCAGGAGGTGGAAGCCAGAGGACTGCTGGTGAATTTGAGCCCAACCTGGGCTACATAAGCAAGTTCAAGATCAGCCTGAACTGCACAGTGAGATCTGGCCTCAAAGACACAAATAAATAGATAAATAAATAAATAGAGAGAGAGACAGAGAGACAGATGTGGTTTCACTATGTTGCCCAGGCTAACTTTGAACTCCTAAGCTGTAGGGATTCTCCTGCTTCAGCCTCTCAGTAGCTCAGAGTCTAGGCCTGTAGTATCAGCCCAGCTATGCCACACTTTCAGCTACAGAAAACGAAACAAGCTTTCCAACAAGGGACAGGCTACCTGACTATCCAAATTAATTGGGGGGAGGGAGAAGTGTCCTTCTCCCTCCCCCCAATTAATACAAGTTCACCTTCAGAGCGTCCCTGACTCAGTAAGCCTGGGCATCTTATTGCACGCACGTTTATGACGTCCTGGGCGTTGGCGTGAAAAGGCAGCCCTCGCATGTGCACCACGTGCGGGGAAGGCGTGGCGCCAAAGTCGGCAGCCTCCGGAAGCTTCTCCGGCACCTCCTTCTGCAGTTCTGAAAGGGAGAGCAAGACAAGGCACAAACTCTTCAAAAGCCACTATGATCGAGCCCTGCAATACCAAAGTTCCCATTTCTCCTGGAACTAGCCAAGGACTCCCAAAGCCAGAGTGCTGCAATGAAATGCCAGCTGCTTACCCAACACCAGTCACTGGTGCCTGAAACCACCACCCAGTTAAGGACATCCCTTTGTAATAACAGGGAGAAGGTAAAAGGATCGTGAAAGAACCTCCAAGGCAGGAAGACTCGCTAGTTACAGTACTGTATATAATGCATAAAACTGGAACTATCCCATGTAATACATAAAAGGTACTTTAGTTCCTATGTACAAACACACACTTAGACAGGGTAATCCCAGGGTATCTGTTTCAAAGGCATTTACTAAATTTCAAAGATGTCAAAGGTTGCTTTGGGATTAGGAATCAAACAATTAAATCCAGAGGCAAACAAAACATCCTTCCTTCAGTCACTATTCCTTCTCTCTACCCAAGTCTTTCCCCACCTCAGTTTAAATGTTGTCATTTTACTTCCTTTCATTACCTTTTTAATACTCAGCTTTTGGTAGCCTACAAATGGACTAAGTTAAAAACAAGTCCTCTGGCATATACTTAAAATACCTTCACAAGTTTCCTTGTCCTCCTATAATCTCAGAGTTTCATATAACAGTTAAAAAAAAAATTTAATAGGGCTGGGGATGTAGCTCAGTGATGTAAGGGAATGCCTGGCAAGCACAAGGTCATGAGTTCGATCCAAAAAAAAATTTAACAGAAACACACAGGGCAGGCCCATGGAATCACAAGCAGTAGCAGGACCTTACCTATCTCCTTCTCACTTTCAAAAGCCATCATGGGTCGAATATCCTCATTTATTTCGTGTTCTTCAAAGACCACATCTGGCTCAGTCATATACTTGGCAGGAGGTGAAGATACCATTTTCTTTCCTTTATGAGAGCCAATGTGTGTTCGGACTTCATTCCTTCTGCTTGGAAATATCTCTATATACCTGTGAAACACAGAGCAAATGAACGGGAACGATGGATACCAGCCCATGCAAAAGAAGTCTCAGCAGGAGAGCTAACGTTTTGATCTCTCTGCCAAGCTAATGCTCGAGTCATGCAAATCTTGATCAGCATCTGATGTGGGAGAGCCTGTGCTCCTGGGGCACTGCTCCAGGAAGGGGAGGCTCCGAGGACCCAGGCCTCCAACATCCAACAGTTCCCAGAGCCCGAGCCTAACCCAAGCTGCTCTCCACTTCCTGGCTTCAAGATTTGATTCCTCCCACACAGCCCTTCTGGACGCGTTTGCCAAGACCTGGCCCTGTTGGTGGACTCAGCATCTGGTGTTAACCTCTTTTGTTTATAAAGTTTGCCCACCTCAAGTATTTGCTACAGTCATGAAAAGTAGATAAATACAAAAGCTGATTTTCTTCTCAATCCTTGATGCCTTGCAATTGCAAGTAACAGTCACTTCTGTGGGAGATATTAAAGACAACAGTGTCAGACCACCTCCTGAGAAGAACTTCACCAAGACCAAGGAAATTCCAGAACAAAGTACCAGCTCTGACCATCATAATGACAATGGGACTCTCTCCCAAGACAGGCTCTTAAACCAAGCTGTCAACACCAACTGTGCTCACAAAACCTAACAAGGTTACACGAGGAGGCAGGGGTGTAGGCCAAGGACGTGGTGTCGGTCAAGCATGGGGTCCCCAGAACCACACAAAGAACACGGCTCCAGCACTTCTTTAAGAAGACCTCTGAACCAGCTGTGTAGGATATCCTGAAACACACTAGCCTTCAAGTGGTCTTCATCTTTAACCACAGGGAACTTAAGTAAAAAGGCCAGAAAGCAAAAAACAATCATAAAATCTGACTTTTTACTATTCCTCCAGAACTGAAACGAAAACATACACTGTGATGTGCACCCTGGTGTCACACAAATGTGAGAGCAGACAAGCAGCTGACCGTTTCCTCTGGGCCAGCTGCTGCCACATGGGGCTCAGAGTAGAGCACCTGCTGCCAGCAGCGAGACCCAGCCTGGACTTCAGCCCACAAATCAAACCCAACCAGACGCGGGCCACCCACCCGCAATCCCAGCAACCCGAAAGTGGGAGGGAGGGGATCACAAGCGCAAAAGCTCGAGGCGAGGCTTGCCTCAAGCTACACAGTAAGTTCAAGGCCAGCCTCAAACAAAGAGGTAAGTACTAAAAAGAAGGAAAAAACCCAGAACAAATGTCCAAGTACATGATGAGTATTTGGTGGCTACTGCAGGACTGCACCACTGGGCTCCTGTCAGTCGTCTGCATCTGGGTAACCTCAGCAGTCACATCACAGCGCGGTACTCAGCAGCACCACCTAATGCACAACACTTCCGCGCATTGCCAGGACCGCCTCACTCACCTGTTCCCAATTTCCTCCCTGTGTTTCAGGAGGGCCTGGCTGGCCATTTCCGGCTCTTCAAACTGTACATAGGCTTCCCCTGTTTTTCTTCTTCCCCTGTAGTCCATCACAAAAGTGATGTCTATTATATTCAGTCCTAGGACACAAGAAAATTACTACAAATTAGTTCTGCTACCAGAACTTCTTTATCCTCCGAATTAACACATTTACTCACACACTAATAAAACCTTCACGGTACTCTGCCAATCCCACAGCTGGGCAATACTGAAGGGGATTACTACACAGCTAGACACCTGATACTCACACCTCTACAATGTGTAGTCCAAGTAGACTAACACACACCACTCACCCCTAACTTCTTTTTTAACCATTATTTGTATTCTAAGAGACAACAGAGATTCTGACTAAAAGTATATGAATTACATATATTTAAATCATACATATTGCCTTTGTCTTAGCCAACAATGGCCAGTGTTCTGAGAAGATAACAGGCACTATTTCTACTTATTTAGAGGACTACTTATTCAGAGGAAATATAAGATCATTTTTATTTTTTTCAACAATACTCTAGTTTTCACTGTATAAGTCTTACACTGCCTTTGGTTAACTTCTTTTTTGTGTCACTTTTTTTTTTTTAATACTTTTTTTTTTTTTGGTACCGGGGATTGAACTCATGACCTTGCACTTACCAGGCAGGCACTTAAACCGATGAGCTAAATCCCCGGCCCATTCACATCCTTTTTTTATTAGCACATACTGGTTATACAGCTTAGTGGGCCTCATTTAGGTAGACTCTTTTTTTTTTAAATTTTTTTAGGTAGACTCCTATATGTACTTCACGTCTAGTACTTTGATCATTCCAACCTCCAGGTTTCACTTGGGGGGGGGGCGGCTCAGTGAGTGTATTCTGACCATATCCACCCTGCAAAGGGTTTTGAGAGACGGTCTCGCTACGCAGCTCAGGCTGGTTTCACTCCTGCCTCAGCCTCTGAAGTGCTGGAATTACAGGTGTGAGCCACCATGCCCAGCTAAAGGTATCTTGTTCAGTACTAAAACGAAGCCTTATGACATTATTCAGAAGTGTCACATGACCTAAAGATCTGAGTGGTCAAACACTTCTAAGACACAAAAGGACAACAGGGAAAGAGGTGAACATGGAAGGAGAGATGGCACCCGCAACACAATCCAACTGCTGAGCACCTGCAAAGAAGTCTATGATGTCCTTCTCATTGCAGCTGTATGGAAGTCCCCTCAGTCGAACCACACCATCGCTGACTGGAAGGGAGGACTTGACCTGCAAGTTCTTCATTAAGGCATCCACATCTTCATTGTTTATCTCATACACTGCAAGGAAAAGGCACAAGGACACATAGTGCACCTGACGAAGGAAGCCGTTTGGTCAAAGTCAAGTCAGTCAGGCCCTGAGCCACTCCCTTCTCTGCATTCAACTGTAAAAGCCACAGATCTAACCCAAGCTTCTAAACCCAAGGGCCCTGAAATGGGGAAAGCATTGGGGCCACTCCCTTGGCTCCCACCCTCCACAACACCACAAACACCACCCTCCCCTTCCCCTGAGAAGGACACACAGCAGTTTGGCATCACAGCAACAGTGGCACCACCATGGTCAGCAGCATCTGACCCTGGCGCACCAGAGGCCTGAGTGATCCGGGCCCTGTGTCCCCTTCATCCTCGAGTCCCCTTCTCCCTACAGCCATCCCGTGATCTTCAACACGCCTAGCTACCTATTGCTGTGCGCTTGGCAATTTCCTTCCTGGTCCTACACAAGGCCCCGGACTATGTTTGGCCCACTCAAGCATTACCACCTTATGAGTTTTCCAAAATTCAAATACTAGCCTTGCCCTGTATGCACTTCTCCAGAAAGTCACAAGGAACATTTATTAAATACTTTTATGTGCCAGGCATACGCATCCTTAAAACTTCAAAATAAACCTGACCAGCAACCTCATTTCAGAGACAGCAAACTCAGATTAGCAGTGTGCTTCATTTTCACAGCTGTAAAATAATGTTTTCAAAATGCTTACCAACTTCATTACTGTCAAAACTCAAATAAAAATGTCCTGAGAAACACACATCCCCGCTGGCGCAGGCACAGCCTGCCACCCACCACCCGGCCCACCACCCAATTCACCTTCCACGTAGCGCGGGCCCATGTACATGCGGTGCTTCTCCAGGGCCTTCTGCACGTCCTGCTCCGACTCCATCTCAACCAAGGCATCACCCCTGCGCTTCCCATCTCTATTCAAGAGAAAATGGATCCCATCCTCATTGTTGCGGATTCTGCAGTCTAAAAGTATATGAGAAGTGCATTAAAACCAGACTCCGAGCTGTGAGCTTGCTGCACAAGTCACTCAATGCAGCTTCCCAGCCACCAAGCAGGAGCTGACCGCTGTCAAGGTCCTCACACAACAAATCCTTGTCACCTTGTGCAGGGGTGCTATCTAAATCGCCCCAAGCAGTGGACAGAGGCAAACCTCAGCACCACAGCTACAAGCACCTGAGCACTTGGGATGGGTGCGTGGCCCAGAGTGTGCGCTCACCATGCCTGGCTCAGTGGACCCCAGCGGGGTGGAGGCAACGCTTCAGGCAGGGCTGGGACAACTCAGATGCACCTGTCCACTGCGATGTTCCTACAGCCAGCCTCGAGTCACTTAAGGAATTAAAATGTGGTTAGGGTTATACATGAGCACACTCCTTTAAAACAGTATTCATAAAGTATCTCCTGAGAGCGATACACCTACAGTCCCAGCACTGAGGGCGGCTGAGGCAGGGGGATCACAAGTTTCAATACTGCCTTGTGTCAAAATAAAAAATAAAGAGGGTAGGGGATATAGCTACACAGCTCAGTGGTAGAGCACTTGCCTTGCATGCAAGTGGCCCTGAGTTCAAACCCCAACACTGAAAAAAAAAGAAACCCTATGAAAATTATGGAGCCAGGTGTGGTGACACATGCCTTTAACCCCAGCAAGAGGCTGAGGCAGGATGTTTGCCATGAGTTTAGAGGCCACCCTGGACCAGAGATCTCAAAAAATAATAAATTAATTAATAAATGAATGAATGAATGAATGAATGAAAGAAAGAAAGAAAGAAAGAGAAAAGAAATGAAACGAAACTTTGGTAACTTAGGAAGACCCCACCTCAAAATAAAACAGGAGGGGGAATGTAGCTCAGTGGTATAGTACTTGTCTACCATGCATGACATCCTGGGTTGAAGCCCTTATACCATAAAAAAAGTAACAGTGATAATTTTTCTACAATAATTTCATTTCCTCCTTTGATTATCAAGGACAAACATCTGTATAGTTCTTATTCCTTTGGTTGGTTTGGTTTGGTTTTTTGAGACCAAGTCCTGCTACGCAGTTCGGGCAAACCTTGAACTCATGCTCAGCCCAGCCCAGCCTCCCCCATGCTGGGATTTCAGGTGTGCCTGCCACACCTCATTTAAGGGATTATTTCTTATAATGCAAACGGAAGATGGAAGCAAGTGGCAGTGGCTTCACACTTCATAAAATGCTCAACTAACACGGCAGTGTATACACATTAAGTTAACTTCACACAGTTACTTACACGCTTCCACCACACATGCATTCATTCTGAGACTCGACCTTAGTCTGTAGCCCAGGCTAGCCTCGAATGCATGACCTCCTCTGCATGGGTCACAACTGCTAAGGCTACAGCTATGTAACACACCTGGCTATTCTGCATTTTAAAAGGCAATCATCTAAAAGCCTCTTAAAGAGGAAAATGTTAAATCACAGTCTGATATTAAAAAAAAAAATTCCTAGCCACACACTGGTATACCTCCCAAACATGGGTAGTTTATGGAAGTGACCCTGGGTTTCAAATGAATGTAGTTCATAAAAAAAAAAAAAAAATCCACACATTTCTTTTTCTTTTTTAATATTTTCACCTTTTTTTTGGTACCAGGGATCGAACTCATGACCTTGTGCTTGCCAAGCAGGCACTTAATACCACTGAGCTAAATCCCCAGCGCTCAACCCCACATTTCTACCGATAGGTTTGGCTTTTTGTTATACAGTTTTTTTGCAGCACATGTGACTGTGCCCAGGGCTTTGGCATTAAGTAACATCTCCAGCCCTTTATTTTTAATTCTGAGACTGGATCTTGTTAAGCTGTCCAGGTTGGATTAAACTTCCCATCCTCCTGCCTCAGTTTCCTAAACTGCTGGGATTACAGGCACCATGCCACCAGGCCTGGCCTGTTACGTTATGAAACATCTGAGAAAACTGGTTTCATACCACAGTACTGTTGTTGCATTCAAAGACCTTTTTTTTTTTTTGGGAGATAAGGTCTTGCTACAGGGTCTGGGGGGGGCCTTAAATTCCAGCAATCCTCCTGCCTTAGCCTCCCAAGAGCTGGGTTTACAAGCCTGTGCCTCCCATACCCAGTCCCGCTTAGGGTCTTTAAATCTGGTAGAGGTGAGGCATTGTGGCACAAGCATGTGATCCCTCTACTCTGAGAGGCTGAAAACTACAATTCAAGTCCCATCCTGGGGAACTTAGTAAGACCCTGTCTCAAAATAAAAATAAAAATGACTAGAGATGTAATTCAGTGCAAAGGCCCTGGGTTCAATTCCCAGCATCACCACAAAAAAAAAAAAAAAAAAAAAAAATCTGGTATATACCACCAATGTACCCAGGGTATCACTTTTTAAGAATCTGTAATGACCCAGAGTGAGACAGTTCCCAGCCATCAAAAAGGACATTTCTCCAGCACAGTTGTCTCAAATGTCTTTTAGACAAAATTACATACTTACACTGGGCACAGTGGTACATACCTATAATACCAGTACTCTGACAGGCTAAAGCAGGAGGATCATGAATTTGAGCCCAGCGTGGGCATTAACTTAGCAAAATACTACCTCAAAATAAAACACCTTTTTAAAAGGTTTGTGAACTGGGTATAGTGGTCTACACCTATAATCCCAGCACTAGGGAGGCTGATGCAGGAGGCTAACTGTGACTACAAGGCCAGTCTGGACTACATACAGAATTCTGAGTTACATAGCGAGACCCTGTCTCAAAAAAACTAAAAAGGTTTACAGACATAACTCAGTAGAGAACTCTAGGTTCAAGCCCCAGCACTAACAAAGAAAACATTACCTACTTAAAACACAGATAAAACTGGTCATAGTGGAATGGGCCTGTGGTCCCAGCCCTGAGGAGCCTGAGGTAGGAGGATCACTGAGCTAAAGAGTTCAAGAACAGCCCCGGCAAACACAGCAAGACTCTAGCTAATAAATAAATGAAGAGAGAGAGAGAGAGAGAGAGAGAGAGAGAGAGAGAGAGAGACAGAGACAGAGAGACAGAGAGACAGACACACACATACCTGAGAAAAAGTTTAGTACATCTTCCACAGTACACGACCAGGGCAGTCCTTGAGCACGAATGAGGTACACATCATCCACTTCCTCTAACTTGGGTGAGGCCAATTCATAGTCCTGAAGTGATGAGAGGTCTTCCAGGTAGGTGGTTTTGGACTCCTTGCAAGAGAGATGAGGGACTGTGAAAATACTTCTCTGACAATTTACCTAGAAAAGGTTTACTTTCACAAATAGATGCTCTACGTGTTATAATTATTTCAAAGGAAAGAAACTGCATAAATCCAATTCACCCTATTTTAGCTATAAGAAAGTGTATCACAAACTGTATTCATCAGGCCTAAAACTGTACCTAATAATAGTGATTTAATTAGGTCAAAAAGGAGGGTCCCTTCAATGGGACAAACATTTAAAAGCCCCTTGCACACACTGCTCCTTATGAGACCTCATCTCAAAAAGCTCACTACCTATATGTACACAAGACACAATGCTCTTATCAAGACACAGAATGTTGTAGGACTGCAAAACAGTGCTAACGGAAAAAAGCACCTGGGCAATGGGCCTGGTGGGCACAGGAAGGCCGGGATACTCCAGTTCGAGATGAGGGGAAAGTGGGAAGGCAAGGGCACACCTGAAAACCAGCAATGCATGTGCATGAACTGTAGGGTAGAAACAGGTGTCAAAGACTGTGGAGCAGAAGGCCTTGAGTGCTGGGCTCAACAAGAATCCCTTCCTGCACAGACAAAACGAAGTTTAAAAAGGACATTGAGCCATGGGTAAATCAGCAAGACAACAGGAGGCCTTGGAAAGATTAACTGTCAGGGCAACAGAGCAAAGGGCAGATGGCTGAAGGCAACAGAAATCTGAGCCCTACCTCCAGGATGCTACTTTATAAATTTAAACCAAAGGTAGAATGCAGTAAGAATCCAACACTACAACCAAGATAACAAAGGCTTAAGATCAGTGATCAGCGGGGCACAAGCCTATAACCCCTCCAGCACTGTGAAAGGCTGAGGCAGGAGGATGCCAAGTTCAAGCCCTGTGGGGGCAATTTATCCAGACCGGGTCTCAAACAGTAAAAAAAGGGCTGGGGCTGTAGCTCGGTGTGAAGGAGCTAGGTGCATCCCCCCAAATTACCCGCCCCGTGACGACTTGCAATCTGCCGCGCTAAGTCAAATGCGTTCCTTACACCGTTTCCATAAAGACTTAGTCTAACGTGAAGGAGCCACTGGTAAACGTAAGCAGAGCGGCTCACAAAAGACTTTACCACTGCAGTTAATTTCACAGGAGGCAACGTTTTGTACAAACTGGCTCACGAAGACGGGGTTGCTGTCCATATCTTAGGGCAACTTTTCCAGCCTCCCGAATCGCGTCGGCACCGCTGGCTTTTAGGAAGGGCGGCGGCGGACCGTACAGGACTCGCGACGGCAGCTCGGCGGCGCCTGGCCTGAGATCCCAGGAGGCGCAGCCTCGCAGATGGACGTGCCCGGGCCGCCGGGGGCCTGGGGCCCGCTCCCGCCCCAAGCCCGACCCCGCGCCGCAGGCTCGGCCCGACCCGGCCAAGCCCAACGGAATCACGCGCCCCGGCCCGCGCCGCGCCGCGGCGGAACTGTCACACGGCATGACCTTCACGGGCCGCGCTCCCGTCCAAGGCCCGTACCTGGCTGTATCCCCGCGCCGGGCCCGCGGCGGCCACCAGCGACTGCGGCAGCAGCGGGGCACGCAGGGCCGGGTGGCAGGCGGCGGCGGCGGCGGCGGCGGGCGCGGGTCCCGCCAGCCTCCCGGCGCGCGCGGGCCCTAAATGCAGGCCGCGCGTCTGCGCCGCGGCGCCCAGGAGCAGCAGCAGGCGGCGGCGGCCCGACACGCCTGCGGGGAAGGGACCAGCGGCCGAGGCCAAGGGCAGGCAGGCGGCGCCCGCGCTCCGGCAGCTGCTGCAGTTACAGCCGCAGCCGCGAAACAGCGCCCCGAGGACCCAGCGCGTCCCTGCCATGGACGTTGGCGGCGTTGGCGGCGGCGGGCTGCGCGTGCGCAGGGGAGCGGCGTCCGGCCCGGAGGAGGGGAAGGCACTGCACATGCGCCGCGGCGCCGGGGGTGGGGCGAAGGAGCTCCTCCCAGGCGGCGGGCCGAGGGGGAGCTCCTTCTTGCGGCGCCGGGAACTCGTGCACCTCCCTTTTAATTGTGGAAATTTTTAATGTGGCAAAGCACAGTGAGCAACTAGAACTAAAGAAACGAGAATCTTTTCATTGTGAGTCTGCCCAGAATGTCTCAGTGTGTGTCTACCGTTGCGTGAGCATGCATCCCCGTCAAGTAGTCAGCAGTGTTCGACTGTAAGTGAAATCACAGAGATTCCTAAATCGACTGTATCATCCTGTTTTGCATCCCACAGAAAGCACCACAGGGATATCAGTTGCTTTATTCTCTTTATAAACTCTCCTCAGATCGTTCAGCTTGGAAAATTAACCACACCCTCAAAATAACAAAGGACCAGTCAGTGCTGAGGCCCTGGGTTTGAGCCCCAGTACCAAAGTCAGGTTGGTGGGCCAGGCAGCTCTGCATAGCAGATGGTGATTACATAGCACAAGTTTGTGCATGTGCTGGGGTTTCTGCCTGTGTCTGCTCTGCCCTTGTTTTCTTTTTACGAGCAGCCATGGTCCATAGAGTACAAATTAGAGCAAGTTAGACCCTTAACTGTATGGAAAGAAAACTCGGTAGTTTGTAATAGCTATAATACCTTAAGCATTCAGATGAAAAGCATTTATTTTTGACTAGTGGAAATTGGGAGACTATGAGGAAAAAAAGAAACTTTGAGCAGTTATTCATCTAGCACATTTTAAGTGCTTTTTTTTAAATCCCTGGTACCAAGCATTTGGGGATGTAGGCTTACAGAATATGAAAGTGATGTTTGGATAGATGTCTGCCTCGGTTTATGGGAGAATAATAAGTTACATAAATGCAAACTGATGACTGGTGGAATATTACCATGCCTTGAACAACTGGAACTCGAGCCGGGCATGGTGCATGCCAGTCCCAGCACTCAGGAAGCAAGAGGATTGAGAGCTGGAGAGCAATCCAGTCTCAAGAGGAAGGGAAAGGGAGGAGGAGAAAGAATTTAATACTTGTTAAGTATGGTGGCAAGTGCCTATAATCTCAGCTACTCAAGAGGCTGAGGCAAGAGGATGGCAAGTCCAAGGCCAGTCCAGACATTTAAGCAAGGCTATGTTTCAAACTAAAATGTTTTTTTGTGGTACTGAGAACTGAATCCAGGTCCTTTACACTGAGCTACCTCCCCAGCCCTTTTTAAATTTTTAAATTTTGAGAGTCTCACCAAGTCACTCAGCTTTCTAGGGATTACAAGCATGGACTTCTACACACAGCTAAAATTCTTTAAAAAGCTCCAGGGTTCAACAGCTACAGTTCTACAAAACGTGTACTGTGTTATATATACATATATAAAATTTTTCATTGCTTTTGTATATAAAAGAAATTTTAGAATAAAAGTTGTAGTCTTAATATTATAAACCTAAATGATTCTAATTAGCCCTCAAGTGCTAATTATAGAAATGAGAAAGTTCTCAGACCAATATACGTTGAGGGCTTTTGTTTTTTGTTTTGTTTTGTTTTTTGAGGTACTGTTTTTTACTAAAATGGTGGCAATGGAGGCAAAAAAAAAAAGGATTTGAAAAATTGTCTTCTTGGGTAACTGACATCAACAAGGCTTGAGGAGTGACATAGGAGTTGGTATTGTCTGTTGTTTTTTGTCACTGCATTTGGAAATGTGCAGAGGAGGTGACTTCTCATCCTCAAAAAAGTTGAAAACAAGGTTAAATTCAGAGTTAAATTCACCATGTGTTAAGCCAATGAAGTTTGACTGCAGGCTGCTCATCTGCCAGTGGTCAGTATAGACGAAGCTGCTGATTTGGGTGAAATTGCTTACAACCAAGTTCAAAGTGAGACAAAAGAGTCCTGTGGAGGAAAATGCACCTAAAAGAGCAGAAGCTGGGCACAGTGGTACATTCCTGCAAATCCCAGCCCTGAGAGAGGCTGAGACGGGAGGATTGCAAATTCCATCCCACCTGGATGGACAATTTAGAGACTGTCTCAAAGTATGTGAGAGGCTGGAGCTGGCAGCACCCGTGGTTCAACCCCCAGTATCACAAAGAATAAGAGAGATGAGCGGAAAGAGAGAAGAGTAGGAGAAAAGCTAAGAGAAGCCAAAAGTACTGTTTCTGGAGAGAGACAGACACAGAGAAAGAGAAGAAAGGAAGGAAGAGAGAGAGAGAGAGAGAGAGAGACTGAGGGAGGGAGACAAGAGACAGAGATCCGGGTCAGGGACGCGCCTCAAGGGTGAAACTATTTTCCTGGCCTTGCTGTGCTCTGGCTTCAGCCCCAGCGCCGCGAAGAGGAGGTGCCCACTAAATCCACACTCACTCCTCAGGTGAGGATAGAACAGTCCGGGTGCAGCGCCGGGGAAGGGGTCCGGGTCCCTGTCTGCGCGATTCGAAGCGGGGAGAAGAGACCAGGACCAGGCGGAAGTGAGGAGGCAAAGGTGGAAGTGCAGAAAAAAAGAGTGCGAGTTTTGGGAGTAGAAATAGGAGTAGGGCAGTGCAGGAAGCGAAGGTCAAAAGACTGAGACGTGTGAAGGTGCTGTTGAGAGGCCTGGGCTGGTCAGAGCGGAGGAGCAGAAGCAGGCAGAGTGGCCGGGCGCGCGGCTCCCAGCAAGGTGGAGAGGACGGCGCAGGGCCGAGCTAGGCCTTAGGCCTCTGGCGGTCTTTCCGTCTGCAGCTCCCAAGCGCTGAACTGGGAAAGCACTGCATTCGGGGACAGTAAGGAGGAGGAAGGGTCGCCCTGGGGGAGAAGGTTAAAGAGTGGCCCTGCCCAGCCGTGCACTTGATTGTGAGCTGGGAGAGGCCCTAGAAAGGAGTAATTGTTCTGTGCGCTAAAAAAAACCCACGGTGGAACTCGTTTTATTGGCTGTGCCTTTAAAACGACCACGCCTTTCTTCTGATATGCAACAAGTGGGATTAATCTCAAAGGCTCTCACCCTCTAGTGTTTTTTGCATTTGAAACAAACTACAGGTCACGAACCTCGGATGTCAAAAAGCTAGGGGCGGAGAAGAGGAAAGGGAACTGAAGTCCTGAGCCGAGAAGGCAGGGTGGGCATTCGTGTGAGCTGCGATTCAGGTGCTATCCATCATCCGAGATTAAAGGAAGGGGTTTGTTTATTGGCTGGAGTAGATGCGAGAGTGCCCCGGGCCTGGAGGCTGCCGATTCTTTCCGAGGAGAGACAAAGACGCGCATTTTATCACCGCCGAGGCGGGCCCATCTGTGCCCTGGCAGAGAAGCTGCCCCGCGAGGGCGCGCACGGAGTCGCGTAGGCGCTGGGGTCGCGGTTGCTGCTTCAGCGAGCTTTACCAGCTGGCCTAGACTGGTTAGCAGGCCCATGCTTAAACGTTTATGTCTGTCCCATAGACTCCTCCTGCAGAAGAATGAAAATGAGTGTAACTTCAAATACTACAACTTGTGCCTTGTAAAAATAGATGGGGCGGGCGGTTAAGTAAAATACCCAGTCAAGAAACACACCGTGAACAAAAATAAAAGGCTATTTTTTGGTATTGGGGCTACAATCCAGGAGCACTCTGCCACGTAGAGCACCCCGGTCCTGCTTGCTTTTTATTTTGCGCTGAGTAGTGCAGGCTGGCCTCAAGCTTGCCAAGCCTCTGTCCGCTTCCCCAGTCACTGGGGTCACAGGCATGCACCACAGCACCCAGATGAAGCGCTATTTTATTTTAGATCACCTTCATTTCTTCGAGTTTTCCTCTTGAAGTCTCATGTTGCTCAGGCTGACCTCAACTTCCTGAGCTCAAAGGGCCCTCCTGTCTCAGCCTCCTAAGTAGCGGGCATTACAGCTGCATGCCACCACAATTGGCTTTAAAATAATAGCACAGTTTTCCTCATAGCCAGTGTTTGACCATGAACTAGACTGGAAATGTAAACTGCATTTTGAAAGGAATTAGAGCAACCCAGCATCAACAGGATCGTTGTAAGAGTCAGTTTATTCCAGAGAGGCGAGGCTGCTGCAGGACAGAATTCTGCGGCTGTGGAGTCAGCTGCTGCCCTGCTTGAGGCTCAGGCTGAGGCCTTAGGGAGTCAGGTAATGGGCGGTGGGCATCTGCCAGCTGTGTTTACAAAGTCGTGGGGTGCAGTAGGCTCTGCCGTCCAGCTGCTGAGTAATTACACCAACTGCGCGCTCTTAAGAAGTAAAAACTGGGTGTGACCAGAACGCACACCTGTCGTCCCAGCAGTCTGGGAAGCTGAGGCAGGAGGGGCACAAGTTCCAGCTCAGCCCGGGTAATTTAGTGATTTACTAAGACTCTTCATAAGCACAAAAATTTATTAACGAGCTGGGATGTAACTTAGTGTGAAGGCCCTGCGTTCAGTCTCCACAGTAAATAAATAGAGCCTCTAGTTGGACAAAAAAGCAACAAATAGTGAAAAAAAAAAGTCAGTGGTAAGTTAGACATTGGAAAGGACATTATTCTAGTGCCTAAAGAAATCCAGTTTTTAAAGTAATACACACATTTTTATTAGCACACGTGTGCAGCGCATAACGTTCACAGCACAGCACATCTTACTTAATTGCTGTTTTCATTCCTTGTCCTCGTCTCTCTCCCCATCTCCATCCCCCTGATTTGCCTGAAGTTGTAGGTTTTGTTTATGATGAGCATTAACCAGAAGGTGCTGAAGTACGAATATGACATCTCATTTATATTAAGGTTGCTTAAGCAAACACAGTACCATTAGCACTTACAGACTAGCATGGAAAATGGGTCAAGCAGTGCACCATGCCATGATGGTTCCCTCCTCCCTCCTCTTCCCCCTCCCCTCCTCCTCTGTATTGGTGCTACCTTCCAGTGTTGTTTTGGGGTTTTTCCCTCCAAACAAGAGCTCGGCATGGCTGGAGGTACATTCCCTACCACACTCACAGGCAGCAGCCCCACAAGCCCCTGCCCTTGTGCCCGGGAGCTTGTCCTATCCGTGTCCCAGAAGTCTAGGTCTCTCTATCAGAGTCCCTCCAGCAGCGTCACTCCAAAGCACTCCTGCTGGAGAGGCGCTTCCCTCACAGAGGCTGTCTTTCCATTTGCTGCAATTTCTGCTGGCAACTGTGTCCGTGACCGGAGTCTGATGTAGTGCTCTACAATGCCATAGAGTTAGACATTGTCCATTTTGGGGGTCATTGATTCCAGAGATGTTTATTGTGTGCATTTTTTGGGCAAGTGACACCTACCTATGGAAGTCCTCCTTACTGTCACAGTCCCCACCAGCTAGTATGAAAATGATATAAGGATCACTTGCAGCATTTTGCAATGACTACTGTCATGATCTTTTTTTTTTTTTTTTGTTTTTTTGGTCTTTTTGAGACAGAGTCTCACTGTGCAGCTCAGGCTGGCCTTGAGCTTACTTTGTAGCCCCGGCTGGTCCGGAATTTGCAATGTCCTCCTGCCTCGGCCTGCCAACTGCTGGGATTACAGACATGTGTCACCATGCCCAGCTTTGCTGTCACAGTCTAATTGGACTTCAAAAGAGGGCCACTTCACCACCTTATGAAGTGAAAAATGACTTCAGAGCTTGCATATCCTCTATGTATCAATAAAAATTTATTTTTAGGAGTTTATTTATTTTTGGTTTTTTGAGACATGCTCTCACTACATAGTACAGGCTGACCCTGAACTCACTATGTAGCCCAGGCTGGCCGCAAACTCATGGAGACCCTCCCAGCTCAGCCTTCTGAGTGCCAGGACACCGAGTGTGCTCAACCACACACAGAAATAAAAATTAAAACAAAACAATTTCACAGGGTTCATTGATTTGTGTTATAGCCACATACTTTGATTCCTTTCTCATTGCCCCTGTTCACAGAGAGCTGTTTTTATTGTCCAAGCTGAATCTTAAAGAGTGCCTGGGTTGGTGCAGACCGGTAGGATGGAGGGGCCCATTCTCAGACGGTGGCAACAGTTTCTATAAAACCCGAGAAGCATAAGAGAATCTGGACAATTCGAGGAACTACAAATGGTTCTGTAGTGGAACTGTTAACCTAGTGGGAATTTCAGAAAGTCTACTCGAGGTCAGTTCATAAACAACAACAACAACAACAACAACTCATGTAGGGGCTGGGGATTTAGCTCAGCAGCATAAGCACCTGCCTGGCAAGTGTAATGTCCTAAGTTCAATTGCCAGTACCAAAAAAAAAGAAATATTTTAAACAAAAAATCTTATGTATTTATTTTTAAGGCACTAGAACTCATTTTGAAGATGAGATGATAGAATAGATTTGGAGGGAAAAAAGATTTTAAAAAGGGGGAGATGGAGGTTTAGCTCAGTGGCACAAGTGCTTGTCTGGCAAGTGTGAGGTCATGAGTTCAATCCCCACTTCGGGGGAAAAAAAAGATTAAAACAAAAAGAAATAGATTTGTGGTTAGAAATTGAACTCTGGCCACAGTTTGGAGGAGGCACTGTGGAAAGATGAGATGGGAGATAGTTAGCTGACTGAAACAGTAACACACAGAGACAAGAGCAAGGCCTGGAGCAGCAATTTCAGAGGCGTCTGGGCCCTAGGGGAACCCAAGGCCAGACCAAAAGCAGCCATGGATGTGTCAAAAGGAAAGGCTTTAACTTTGTGAGACCCTATTGCAAAATAAAAAATAAAAAGGACTGGGGACCTAGCTCCATGCAAAGGACCTGGGTTCTGTCTCTAATACCACAAGAACAAGTATTTAAAATCCACCCAAGTCTGGGGATGGAGAGCACTTGGATGTGATCTGGAACCATCCCTAGCACTACATTAAAAAACTATAATCAGTAATCTTCACTTATTGGGGGTCAGGCTATATATAGCGCAGGGTGGCCATGAGCTCACTATGTAGCTCAGACTGGCCTCAAACTCAGGGTAGTGCTCCTGCCTCAGCTTCCTGAGTGCTGAGTGCTGGAATTACAGGAGCGTACTGCCATGCGCCCAGCCTATAACCAGTATGCTTTTAGAAATGGAATTATAATCATAGTTTCAATTTTTAAGATGTTGTAACTTTATGCTGTGGTTTGTATATTCCTAGACAACTTATTTCTCACCCCCAAATTGCTCTTATCTAGACACCTGCTGTCATCTTTTATTTTCTGCACCCTTAATATGTTTGTTGGAAAGTGTCTCAAACATTCTGAGAAGTACAGCAAAATCAAAACTAGTAGTTATTAGCAAGTATAATACTGCTTTGAACTTACAATACTTTTATAGAAAGTATCTGAAGTTACAAATGTATATACATTTAGTGCATCTCAATATTTTAATGTATTTTCACATCTGTATACATTAGCAATTGTTTTTAATCAATAAACAAAATTTCTTATAAAATAGTGAGTGCTTTTATCCTCATCATAAACTGGGGAAATACATGACCAAAAAACAAAATAATTGGTGTTATATCAGAGGATCATGAAGTTCACAAAGTTTTTAATTATAAAAGATTATTGATGATCTGGGTGTAGTGGGACACCTGTAATACCAGCATTTAGGAGGCTGACGCAGGAGGATCGCCATGAGTTTGAGGCCAGCCTGGACTACATAGCAAGCTCTTGTCTCAAAAACATATTTTTTTATTGAAATAGTCTAATCAACGTGATCCCTCTTACAGTACTCTTGCCAAATGGAGATGCAGAGTATGTTGAATAATTCCTAGTGAGAGTAATCCCCTATTCTCCAAGAAAACTCTCACATCTGATCGAATAAAGAACAGCAAAAGAAGAAACAAGAAAACCTTCGTTCCCTGTGGATTTGGATGTAAGGCTTCCAGATGTGCCTGGGATTTCCCTGCTTCCTCCCTCCCTCCCGGAAGTTCTCTGTGTGGTGGTGCGCAGGCCCGTTTTCACAGGTGGCTGAAAGGAGGGTGTCCCGCCGTGACCGCCAGGTCAGGAGGCCTCCGCCCCCCTGTCTGCCCCCTGTCTGCCGGCGGTTCCGCTGTTAGCATTTCCCAAGGTGGAGCACATTAGACCAACTTGCATTAGGGTGTCAGGGAGGGCTCGGTTTCAAAGCTACCAGTGAAGAAGAGCTCCGGAAAAGAGGAGGGAAGGCCCAGCAGGGTGTGCCATGCAGTGACCTCTGAGGAGGACCCCAGGCCTCTGACTCGGTCTGCAGGCGGGGCGTACGGGGGACTGAGCCCTGGGGTGCTGTCACTGAGCTGGCCTGGAGCTTGCGTTCTTCCAGCCTCAGCCTCCTAGTGGCCCGAATTACAGACAAGAGCCACCATTTCTGACACTGCACTTCATGTATGTATGAAGACGTCACTGCGATGGGCAAGAACTTTTTGGATAAAACCTTAAAAGGAAAACTAGTCACATGGAGTTAAGAACACTAAGAACCTTTCTGCAAGGAAATAATTGTGAAAGTCACGAAACAAACAGAACAGGAGAAAATACTTATAAACTATACGCTTGACAATAGATACAAAATATAAAATTGCCTAATTATGTAAGAAACTCCAAAAACTCAAGAGCAAACAAGCAAGGAACCCAATTCTAAAAGTGGGCAGTAGGCCCAGATGGGTACTTCTCAAAGGAAGCCGGAGGAAAGAATCCTCCAGGTTCCTAATCGTCCGGGAAACAGTGAGCAGCGCTGCGCTCCAGTGAGACTGGCTGCGCCACAGCGGGGAAGACAGCAAGGGATGGGGAGCCTTGGGGCGCCAGCTGCTGCGGCCACCGGGAAGACAGCCCGGAGGGGCTCAGGGGCAAAACAGAGCTGCCCCGGGACCCGGGCTTCCAGCGCAGGGCTCAGAGCGCAGCGGAGAGAAAGGGCCGCGGCCCAGGGCACGGTGGGGCCCTCCCACAGCCAGGCGAGAGGTGCCAGGCCAGGCCGGGGAGCGTGCACGTGGCGAGCACGTGGTGGGCGGCTTGCAGGAGGGTAGAGCAGGCCACGTACAAGGGAAGGCAGCCAGGAGGTGAGTGCTGCGGCCCGTGTGGTCCTGGAAGAGCGGACAGCCGGCCTGGGGGGCGTGTGAGGAGAGGCCGCAGGCGCCCAGCGCCCACCGAGGAAGACAGAAGTGGGCACCACTGCACAGCAGGAATCGCTTGTGCGCTATAGCCGGGGGAAGGGCTTTGAATGTTCTGTTACCAAGAAATCATAAATGTTTGAGTAGGTAATAGGTTTTAATCTGACTTGAACATTGTACAACTTACGCGTGTACTGAAACACTACCTCATTAATATTGACTGTTTTATGTTCTTAAGTATCAAAGAATTTTAAAAATTGTGGCCAGAAGTGGTAGCATGGAACTGTAACCTCAGCTGTTCACGAGGCTGAGGCAGAAGGATCACAAGTTTGAGGCTATATCCTAGGCACCACAGGGCAAGAGAGAGAGCTGAGTGTGTGGCGTGTGCGAGCCCCTGGCCTGAACTCCTAGAGGACTGCTGGGTTTTTAGGGGCAAGCTGTGGCACTCAGGGTTCCAGCAGACCAGACGTGGTCACCCAGCTCGGTCTCACACTGGTATTTATTCCAGGGGAGCAAGATATTGCCCCCTCTTGAAGAAGATCGTCCAGCACAACATGTGCTCCACAGCAGTGCCAGAACCCCAAGAATGGGTACGACGGGGAGCCTGGTCATAATTTGCTGTAGCAGCAGGAATGTGGGGCGGTGGCCTCACTGGGTCTCCACCGGCTGCACGCATGTCAGAGGCCCCAGGTGCAGGCTGGGTCTTGCAGGCCTCAAGGGCAGCAGGGCCACCTGTCACTATCTTCCTTCCAGGCCGCGTCCGACTGTACCCTCTGCAGCTGGGACAGCCACATGGAGGCTGTTGGAGCTGTCCCGTGTGCGCTGAGGAAAAGTAGAGCAGAAAGGGCATCAGCCAGCTGGCCCCCGGGTCCCGGCATGGCAGGCTGCACAGAGCCTGGCTGTCCATCTGGAAGCAGCAAGGGGCAGGGCATGTCCGGGAGGCTGGGGCAGGAGCGAGGCTGCCTCAAGGGACCCTCCCTGCTCCAGGTCTGCTTCAGACAGAACTGGAAGGCCCCCTGGACCAGCTAGCAGGAGGGCTTGTTTAAATGTTTCTGCCCTGGATTTCGGAACATCCTCCCTCAGTGATACAGAGGAATGAAACTCCCAGCCTACTGATGTCCAGTGCGAGTTCATGTTCTCTAAAATCAAAGAATGAATTTTGGGTTAAGAGGAGAATATATTTATTGAGAGAAAGAGAGCTTCTGTCTGAGAGAGAGACAGAAGGGGTCCCAAGTGGGTTGCCAAAGACTGTCTTTTCTAGGGACTTTTATAGAGCAAAATCACAAGGTAAGATGGGACCAAGTTGGGGAAAAATGGAAACTCACAAGGTGGGCATGAGGTGGGACAGAATTATTGTCAACCAATAAGATTAATTGTTCAGGTAAGATTGACCACATCAGGGACAAATGGGGAAGCCCGTCAGTGTAGCAAGCACGCATGCTTACAGAGCAGTGACTTTCTGTAGGGGGCTGGGATGGTGACTCCTGGCTTCCTCAGGGTGATGCATGCCTATTTAGAATATCAGTCCCTGATGTTTATACTTAGGGTGTGGTTGCACTTGTTTTGCCTTTGGTCTTGAAATCTGGCCCACAGTGGGAGGTGTCTGTCTCCTCCAAGGCTGCAAGGCATCTGGGCTGCCGAACTGGCTCCTTTGAGGGCCCAGCCCTGTCTGACTGCCTACAGTATCTCTAACTAACTCAGCGGCCTGTGACATTTCTGCCTTCCAGTCTCAATGAGTCTTAGGGACCAGGTGCAGCCTGGCCAAGCCGATAGGCACAGTCACCCTCACCCCAAAGACAGGTGCTGTGAAGGGCAGTGCAACACGAGGAAGGCAGGGATCAGAGCAAGGGGGCTGCCAGGTTCTGCGGTGAGGCAGACATGAATGGAAGGTGACACTAAAGATGAGTGTGGGGGCGCACGCCTGCACACCTGGCTGCCTGACAGGCTAAAGCAGGAGGCCAGCCTGGGCAGCCAAGGGAGATACTGTCTTAAGAATAAAATAAAAAGGAGTGAAGAAACCAAAAATGGGCATCTGAAATGAATAGACACTTCTCAGGTGAAGAAGTACTAACAGCAAATAAATATATGAAAAATGTTTATCATTGGTCATTGGAGAAATGCAAATTAAAACAATGCTGAGACTCTGTCTTACCCCAGAAAGAATGGCTACCATCAAGAAAGCAACCAATAGGCAGAGTCCTTGGTGCACACCTATAACCCAACACTGGGAAGGCTGAGACAGGAGGACTGTCACAAGTTCAAGGCCAACCTGGGTTACATAGTGAGACCCCACCACAAAAACCAAACAAACCCAAACAAAAAAAGAAATCTACTCATAAAAAATGCTACTGAGGCTGTAAGGAAAAAGCCTTCAGTGTTGGTGGAGAGCAAACTGGTTCAACAAAATGGAAATAAGTATGGAGAGTCATCAAAAACCAGGACTAGAGATTCCATTTGACCCAGCTATTGCCCTTCTTGGTATCAAGTTAAAAGCATCGTATTACAGTGATGTATGCACATCCATGTTTGTAGCAGCACAGTTGGTAATGTGAAATTTTGGAAACAACCCAGATGCCAATCAGTGGATGAACAGGTGTAGAAGATGCCCTGGACGGCAGAACAGTTGCTTCCATGATAGATGAGCTGAGCCCTGTCTCCATGTTCTGATATGTACAGAGCTGGCTATGCTATTTCCTTCTCACTTCAATTGGCTCTGAGCAATGAAAATAAGGCCCGCTGAGGTACTGATGTGTAATCCTTGAGGCCACAGTTTCCTGCTTCCTCACACTGTGTTCCCTATAAAGGGTTGAGCACAGTGGGATGGCAGAGCCACTCAGCTCCAGGAACATCAGCTGGGTTTGAGCCTCAAAACAAGAGGCTATGACTCCCCAGGGCACAAAGGTTTACACATCAGAAACTGAAGCAACAGCCTGCCAGATCACGCAAATGCTACCACAGTTGACTTACGCAGATGGGTCTTTCTGCCTTTCTGCGTACCCTTTTCCCTGCGCATTGCAGAAGTGCTTTCTCAACCTGGCCCGCTCGGCTCATGTGATTTCCACCATCCGCACTGTCACATTCTCACTGTCCTTGAGCCACTCTCTTTTTCAGGAGTTAGTAAATTCCGGGTGAGGCCTTGGATCAGGGACTTTGTTCCTATCCTCCCCTGGACCAAACTCAGGACCCTTGGCTGCCAATAGCTATAAATATGTCTTAGTGTCTTTATTCTCACTGTGGGTTACACTGGAGGTGGTAGATTAAAATTAACTCACTGGGATTCCAACAACATTTGAATAGAATTATAAATTTAAAAATTCATGAGCTGTGAGGAAGACAAAGGGATTATAGTATTTTGATTACAATATTATAAAGGATTGCATTATTGAGATTACAATATTTGGCACTCAACATGGCTGAACACACGACCTTCACAGCGCAGGACCAACCACTACCTAGGTGCTGACAGCCTGCTGGACTTTGCATCTCAAGATTCTAAGGTAAGTAAAACATTTTACTATTTATAGTGGTCAGATGCAAGTAACAAGTAGGAATCTATTCATCGAGGGTAACAATGGGCCAAACATAAGCTTTATCTACGAAGAGGAAGATTTCAGCCTACTAATTATGAAGCTGCTAAATGACACAAATATTAATGTGCCACCTAAGGAAGTTTTTAGACTGCTCTATCAGATAGCTACATTCTATCTTTCTTTCCCCAAAGCCAGTACACTTGATATGAGAGTTTGAGATAAGATAAATAAAACCCTTCATGACACCAAAAACTAAAGAAATAAACAACCACATCCAGAAACTATAGTTTCATATAACCTGGTGAGAATATCCCTCAGGTTCTTACAAGTTAATTTAATAAAATTCACAGACCAGCCTCAAATTTGCATTAAAAAGCACTTAGCTTATGCTGAAAAAATAGTACATGAGGCAATTGAAATTGAAAAGAACCCTAAAGTAGCTATAGCAAATATTTCAAATCACCATAGTAACCAGTAACTAGTGCCTCCAAATATGCTGAGAGACAAACGAAGCCTGTTTTAAAAATGGAGAGAATCAAATGAGTTCACTGTTGTAAGATATTCATAAAGAAATGCGAAACCTTCCCAATTTATTCACATACACAGCTTCGTTTGGCAAAGCCAACTCAGAAGATAACACCTCCGCTGCTGTCTTGGGTTCCACAGCCCCTGTCTCTCCCATACCACAGAGTCAACCAAGTAAACTCCTCAACTCTCCACACACAAGGTGATACGGTAAGAGCTCAGTGTGTCTCCCCGTTACATTAAAAACTATTTGGAGCACCCCACACACAAATGTAGCATCCACACAGCCTTTAATTTTCTTTTAAAACTCAAGAGTGTCTTGGATAACAGAGGTCCTTATACATTAGGCTGCTTAAAAAATATAATTCAAGGGTGTTTGTTTGTTTGTTTGTTTTGGTACTGGGGATGGAACTCACAACCTCACACTTGCCAGGCTGGCCTTTGGGTTGCTGAGTTATATCCTCAGCTCCAGCTGAAGGTTTTCAAATGGTGCCAAGTGATGTGACCCACCTAGTTCTCACATACCTATTGCCTGCACAATTCCTACATTTTGAATTACAATTAAGAAATGATGTCTGACATAGGCAAGTACTCTGATTAAAAGTTCAAGCGCACACGTCACCTCTTCTTTTCATGCAGTGCAGACAGTTGTGCCATGTATGGATTTCTGTCCCAGAAGATGATACACCTAATAAATTCTTTACCTAAATGCTACAAAGCCCTGCAGAAACTTGCACACAGTTTGTAGCTCGTCTACAAGAAGCGGTACACAGACAGGTCTCTCATGACAGTGCAGCTAAAATTATCCTCCATCAGTTAGCAAATGGAAATGCTGACAAGGACCATAAACCAGCCTTAGCAGTGGGCCTTCACACCAAAGACGCATCCACTTACATTCCAACGTGCCAGAATGTTAGATCTACCATCCATGCCTCCACCTTCATGGCACAAGCTATGTCACAACACCTTGCTGGTAAGTTTGACACGATTAATGCTTCAACTGTAGCAAACAAGGTCACACTCATAAGCGTTGCCCAGAGATTCTAAAAACTGTAGCACCCTCAGCTATGCAAACAATTACTAAACCAAGCCCCGATTACTGCATACTCCATGTCTGTGTTACATAAAAGACCTTTACTGGACAAAAGGTTATAAATCTAGATTTCAAAAGGATGGCACATCCCTGTTTCAGGGAAACAAAAAAATCAGCTCTTCCCCTGGGCCAGGCACAAACACATGGGACAGAAACAATGTCCTGCTATCCCAGACACAAACCAAATGTATCCAGTCCAAACCAGACAGACAACTATCCCTCTACCAGGATGAGCACACAGCGAAACATTACACCCCTCATATGAAGAACCAACCAGAGAACAAGAATATATTTACTGATAGCTTATCACATTCATTTATTGTGGGGGAGAACAACTTTAACTCCCACTGGGGCCTATGGGCCTCCTCCAGAAGGATCTGTGGGAATTGTTATAGAAAATCAAGCTTAGTTCCTAAAGGTCTTACAGCAGTTCCAACTTTAACAATGGTGATTGTGATTAAAAAAAATATATATACTGGTTGCAATGTGTTCCATTGACATTTGGGTAATAGAACCTGGTGATCTGATTGCTCAAATACTACTTTCCCCCACAATTCATTTGTCTCCTGCTCTTTACCTCTTGCATAAACCTCGTACACATAAGTGCTTGAATAAAAAGATTTATTTTTCCCAAAATAGGTCAGTTCATAGACATACCTGTACTGTTAAATTAAATGGAATTTCTTTTTTTTTGGTATTGGGGATCAAACTCATGACCTTGTGCTTGCCAAGCAGGTACTTTGCCACTGAGCTAAATCCCCAGCCCTAAATGGAGTATCTTCCACTGATTTGTTGGATACAGGAGCCGATGTCACAATAGGCAGTAGCCAATCTTGGTCACCAGCTTGGCCGACTAGACCCACCTCCACAGCCCTGAGAGGTTTAGGCTCCCTCAGTCTATCTCACAGAGTCACTGCCACTTCCATATGTCGGCTCTGATGGACAGACAGGTGTTATAATGCCATTTATTGCACCCTTTCCCTCAGTCTGTGGGCGAGGGGCCTTATAAGAGGAAAACAATGTTTTAATTACTTCTACCTCTCAGAAGTATGTGTCACCCGAGAGCAAAATCATGGCTGAAATGGTATACCAAGAAAACAAAGGTCTGGATAGAAACTTACAGGGCTACACTCTTTTTTTTGGTACCGGGGAGCGAACTTTGGACCTCACACTTGCCAAGCAGGATTTATGCCACTGAGCTAAATCCGCAGCCCCAAGGGCTACACTCTTCCAATTAAATCTTTGGTAAAGTTAGATAGATCTAGATTGGATATGATTCAAATGTATAGCAGGGGACATTGGCATGTCACCTATGTCGGCTCTAACAATTCAGTGGAAAATGACAGACCCCACATGGGTTTTCAGTGGCCCCTGACACAGGAGAAGTTAAAGATCTTGGTAGAAGAACAGATACTACTAAGCCATCTCAAACCCTCTATAACATACCCCATTTTTTGTTGTTCCAAAAAATCAGGCAAGCCAAGATTAATACAGGATATAAGAGCTGTAAATGCTCGCATGCTGCCAATGGGGGCGCTAAGACCTGGTCTACCTCGACCCAGGAGATTGGCCTATGGTTGTTACTGATCTTAAAGGCTGTTTTTAAATATTCCCCGCTGGCCTCAGGATCGACCCTTTTTTGCATTTTCAGTACCTAGCACTAATTTTCAAGAGCCAGCAAGGCATTTTCAATGGACAGGACTCCTGCAGGGAATGGCAAACAGTGCCACTCTCTGCCAGTTTTTTGTGGCACAGGCTGTAAAGAGATACAGGACTCAGTTCTCAAGCACATACATTGCTCATTTTATGGATGAAATTTTACTCACTATATCCTCAGATCTAATTTGCTTATGCCATAAAAAGTCAAGAGAGATTAAACTGCTTTTGGCTTCCAATGAGCACCTGACAAAACACAAATGCTAAATCCTTACAATTATTTGGACTGTCTTGTTTCTAGAAAGATAATTAAGCTACAAAAGTTTAAAATAAAAATAAACAAACTGCAAACTTGAAATGATTTCCAAAAACTTCCAGAAGATATTAGTTGGCTCAAATTAGGCATAACGACCTATCAGTTACAAAATTCATATAGTATTCTTTAAGATACACACCTGCAATCCCAATGCTGGGGAGGCTGAACCAGGAGGATTCTCACAAGTTCAAAGCCAGCCTGGCTTATGTAGTGAGACCAGTCCACAAAAAAACAAACAGAAACAACAACAAAAAAAATCTACTCATAACAAATGCTGGTGAGGCTGTAAGTAAAAAGGAACCCCTCAGTGTTGGTGGAGAGTAAACTGGTTCAACAAAATGGAAATAGGTATGGAGAGTCATCAAAAAACTAGGACTAGATGTTCCATTTGACTTAGCTATTGCCCTTCTTGGTATCAAATTAAAAGCATATGTCGCAGCAATATATCCACACCAATGTTTATAGCAGAACAGCTTGTAATAGTGAAATTTTGGAAACAACCCAAGTGCCCATCATGGATGAATGGGTAAAGAAAATGTGGGTTTTTGATACACAATATTACTCAGCCGTAAAGAAGGGTAAACTTGCCGGGGTTTAGCTCAGCAGCTCAAACACTTGCCTGGTAAGCACAAGGTTGTGAATTCCATCTCCAGTACAAAAAAAAAGTATAAACTTGAGAAATTTCTAGCTAAATGGGTGGACCTTGAGACCATACTCTTAAGTGAAATAAATAGGACACACATATTTAAATATCATATGGTTTCTCTGGTGTGAGTAACCAAAAGCATAAATAGGAACCAAAGTGTAATGATAGATATTGGCAAGTAAAAAGAAAATGTCCAGATGGGGAGGGGGAAACGGAATGGAGAGGGGGAAAGAAAGGAAGGAAAAAGAAAAGAAAGAATAGAAGGAAAAAAACAGAAACAAAGCGTTTGTAGATATGGGCAGGAAGAGGGATTGAAGGGAGGGGAGGGGCGTGGGAAAAAAGAAAAAAGATACATCATGTACCGGCACAAATCCCCTATGATGCATGTGATCCCTGTGTGTATGAAAACTGTACCGAGAAAATTAATTTTTAAAAAGACGGGAAAAAAGAAGAGAAAAAAATCCAGACTGGGGATGTGGTTTAGTGGTGGGGTTTGTGCCTGGGATTTGGGGTTTTTCTTTTTGTACCGGGACTCAAACTCAGGACCTTGCGCTTGCCAGGCAGGTGCTTGTACCGCTGAGCTGTATCCCTGCCCTTTGTGCCTGTATGTAGTATGTGTGGGGCCTTGGGGTCAGCCCCCCGGCGTGCGCACACGCACGCACGCACGCACGCACGCTCATGCACACACAAAGACAGCGTTGAGGGGAGGTTGGAAGGAAAGAGAAATCCTTGTGGGTATCTGGAGAAAGAACACCCCAGGAGAGACTGCCTCTTCTCCAGGGTCTGCGTTAGTCAGCAGGCAAGAACAGTTGCCTCCCCTGGTAGGCTTGCGGCACGGGGGACCGAACCCACGGTGTCCACACGGGGCAACATCCACGGTCCTTCTTCAGGTTCACTTCCAGCACGGTCTCACTGGTCACCAGGTTGTCCAGTCTGGCCTGGCACTTCTGACCCTCCTGCCTCAGCCTCCTGGAGCACCGTCCTCACCGGCTTGTGCCGCCACGCCTGCGGTGAGCCGTGGGGTTGCGGACTGAACCCAGGCCCTGTGCACTGAGGAAAATCTCCAGTCTTTTTTATTGGTTATGTTGATAAATTACCTCATGTAACACGCCGACACCCTTGTAAGCCAGTGAGTTTCAGATGGTTTTTCTAGCATCTGTGATGAAATGCAAATAGCCTGCCCCGCGGGATGCTCGTCCCTGGGGATTGCCACAACGTCCCTGTCCTCTGAGCAGGCCAAGTGGGGGGCAACATCCGGAATCATCCAGAACCTCTCTGGTTGTGCTCTGCCGAGGGAGCATGAGGCGGTCACCGGGAGGAGGACGGTGCTGTGAGCACAGCCGGGACTGCTCAGCCTCTACCCCGTCCCCCAGCTCGGAGCTGTCTCTCCGCTGGCTGACAACCGCACGGCTGTGACACCCCTGCCCGTGCCAAATAGGGGGGCACCGGGCCTCTGGGGCTCGGCTGCTCACCTGGATGTGCAGAGGAAGGTGCTGGCTGGCAGATGCGAGGAGAGGATGCAGGCGAAGAAAAGAGGCGAGAGGAGAGGAAAGATGGGCTTCTTGAACCGCCCACCTGGTGTTGCTTGCCTTGGTGTGGTGCTGGACCCAGCCAGGACTTTGCCCCGAGCCACATCCCCAGCCCTTTTCTAGCTTTGATTTTGAGATGGGCTCAGGTTTGGTTCCAGCACATCTGGCCTGTTCCTTTGCGAATACTTCTCGGCCTGCACAGCCAAGAGTGTCCTCATGAACGGAAAGGAACACTAGGAACTTCTGAGTTTTAGAGTTTGCTTTTTTCTTGTTTGAGACAGGGTCTCACTATGCAGTTCAGGCTAAACTTCTTTTTAATTTTTTAAAATTTTATTTTAAAAGGCAGTAAAATTAAACACAACAAAGCAGAACAGAATGGGACATAAGAAAGCATAAATTTCAAAGCAAGACAACCAGAGATCTTCACTGTCTGTCATATTGTCTCTTGTTTTCTTCCAAATGGTTGTCCTTATCTTTGCATATGGGGAGCTCATACTAAATAACATAGCCAATCTTTTCACAAGATGTGTAGTTCACTGGCTCCCACTTGCTAAGCAAGGGGTAGGCGAGGGGGAACACGGGACGGGGGACAGCATGACAGGAGATGTGTGATTCTCAGCCTGGTGCTGGCAGGATCACAGCCACTCCCCAGAGGGGGAGGAGCTCCTTGTTCTCCCGGCACCCCGAGTCAACCGCACTGAGCAGGTCCCGAGTCGCCAGGGTCTCTCTCCTGCAGGCCCCCTAAAGTCCGCCATACTCACCTGCTATTTCTTTCTGATGAATTGACCATTCCATTTCCAAAGTTCTGAAATGGCCAACAGACCACAGAAAGAATTCTCTGTAGGCTCCTGTTTGAAACCAGCAGCTACAGTGATCTGCTGGCCTTGCTTCAGGGCCACTCAGGCTAAACTTGAACTCACTGTGAAGCCCAGACTGGCCTCGAACTTGCACTAATCCTCCTGCCTCCGCCTCCTGAATGCTAGAACTACAGGTATGTGCCACCATACCAAATCAGAGTTATTTTCCAACAGCATTAACTCAGAATGTTTTCCACACTTCAGCTTCCCCTGCACCTCTGCGTGCTCTTCACCTCTAAGTGTGATTTCTCACCCACTATTTTCCTTCAAAGCAGCAGTGCTCAGTCAGGGGAGACGGGTGGCGACATTAGCAATGCCCAGAAATATTTTCACTTGTTATAATGAGAGTACGCAGGAACAAATGTAAGCTTCTAAAAATCAGGGATATTGCAAATCACAGCTAGTGAGCTGCACAGTCCCCTGGAGCCAAAATTATCTACTGGTCTGCACTGTCAGTGCTACTGGCGCTGAAAAAGCCTGACTTCGGTCGACTCATTTGCTTTTTTCTTTTCTTCTCCTTCTTCTCCTTCTCCTTCTCCTTCTTCTATTTCTTTCTTTTTTGCCAGAGTTGATTTAATTTTTATTTTTTTAAATTTTAAAATTTTTATTTTAAAGAGGATAAAACGAAGGAAAATAAAACAGAATAAAACCAATCAAAATAAAGTAGTATGAGCGATACAGGACTTCAAAACCTTATGAAATCAGCAATAGTTACTATAATGCCTTATGTTGTCTTCAAAATAGCTGCAGATACCTTTGGACATACTAAAAATTGAACAGAACAGAATAGAATAGAAACAATACAAACAAAACAATGAATTCAGAAAAGGACTTCAAAACAAGCCTATAGTAACTCCAAAATGGCTACCATAATATGGTTTGCTATATTTTAAATAGCTACACATGCCATCAGATTTAACATAATCAAACAAAACAAAAGAGAATAAAACCCAACCCAAGAAACAATGAAATTGATATGGTTTCCAGGCAGGGATTGCTTCCCAGAGAGGCCTTGTTCTCTGCATCCACAGTCCATGAATGGCACTGACTCACTGAGAGAGGCTTGGGTCTGTCTGTCCCCACTCTGGGAGCGGCCTGTACAAGGCGCTGGTTTCCAGGCAGGGATCACCTCCTGGTGAGAAGAGTTTGCTTAATTTTTAGCCAGTGAGAATTACTATATATATATATATATATATATATATAATAAAAATGGCAGTACAGAATTTCTAGACAAAATAACAGGAGATTAACCCTGGTTAGTATATTGCATATTGTTAGCATCAAAATAGTTGCTCCAGTTACAAGATGCAAGCATGAAGAAAAATGATCAAGCAACCAAACAATGAGAGCACAAACTGTTCTTTTTGATGAACTAACAGAGATTAGTAGTATAGTTATCTATCTTGTGTGTGTGTGTATATATATATATATATATATATATATATTCTCTTTTCTCCTTTCCCCCATCCCAGTTATTCTTTACTTTTGAGCAACTGATTTTCCTTTCACTTTCACAGTATGTATTGTACATTTTGGATCTTATTTACTCTTTAAATTTTTTCACACTAGGGAGACAATACAATATTTACATATGTGAGTATGATTTATTTCACTTATGAGTATGATCTCAAGATGCATTCATTTACCTATAGAAGTCTCAAGTTTATCCTTATTTATAGCTGAGTAGTACTCCATTGTATAAAAATATCACTTTTTTTTTTCTTTTTGATTTCTAACAAAGGGTTTCACTATGCAGTTCAGACTGGCCTTGAGCTCACTTTGTAGACCAGACTGGCCTTGAACTTGCAGCAATCCTCCTGCCTTAGCCTCCCAAGACCTGCAATTACAGGCATGTGCCACCAGACCCAGCTAAAATATCACATCTTTTTAAAAAAAAAAAACCACATCTTTTTTATTTATTCTGTTGTCGATGGGCATTTGGATTATTTCCAAGATTTAGCTATTACAAATTGTGTTGATATAAACATGGGTGCACATATATCACTGAGGTATGATATATTCAGTTCTTCTGGGAAAACACCAAGAAGGGGAATAGCTAAATCAAATGAGACCTCTAGTCCTAGTTTTTTGAGGAATCTCCATACTGATTTCCGCAGTGGTTGCACCAGTCTACACTCCCACCAACAGTGGAGCATGGTTCCTTTTTCCCACAGCCCTGCCAGCATTTGTTATCAGTTGATTTCTTGATGGCAGCCATTCTTCCTGGAGTGAGACAGAATGTCAGTGTTGTTTTAATTTGTATTTCTTGAATGACGAATGATGTTGCACATTTTTGCATATATGTATTTGGTATCTGAGAAGTATTTCATTTAAGAAGTGTGTATTCAGGGCTGGGAATTTAGCTCAGCAGCATAAGCACCTGCCTTGCAAGCATGCAGTCGTGAGTTCGATCCCCAGTACCAAAAAAAAAAGAAGTGTGTATTCACCTCAGATGCACATTTTTGGATTGAGTCTTTGAGTTTGGGGGGGGTTGATGTTTTTCAATTCTTTATATGTTCTAGAAAGTCCTTTGTCTGAGGGACAGTTGACTAAAATATTTTCCTATTCTGTGGGTTTTCTTTTCACTCTATTGGTGATTTCTTTTGATGTGCAAAAGCTTTTTAATAAGATGAGATCCTAGTCACTGATTCTTTGAAGTCCTTCCCCTGAGGTTTGTGTTTTGTTCATGTAGTTCATTACCTGTTAAACTTCGTAATAATGAACACATGTTGAACAAGCTTGTCTTGTAAACATCATGCTAAGTGCTTGAATGAGAATGTGATGCTTCGTTTGTTCATGGGATCCACACATCAACCTGATTAAGTGGAAACCTGCTATCAAACCTATTTTACAGTGTAGAAAGTGAGGTAGAAAGTGCGTAATTGGCTCATCCGCTTCCAAATCACTAGTGGATAGCTGAGCCTAGACGGTGGGCTCCTGGCAAAGGCATCATAGCCGGAAGGCTATGCTTTGTGTCACTACCACCGCATGCCACACTTCTGACTAGGAAACAGGAACGCACTCAGTGAGGGCAGATTCTTCCTGGGCTGGAGCTGCGGTTGCCAGCCCAAATCTCTAGGTCTCAATCGTGAGTGATGCTGAAGAGGGCCCTGGGTGTCAGAGGAGCCAGAGACATGCTAGCAGCCAGCCACAGCATTCTCGGTTAGGAGCCTGTGACAAGCCAGGCATGGGAAGGCACACGCCACACCGCAGGTCCTGTCTCCTCTGTGGAAGCAAAAGAGTCTATGCCACAGAAAAGCGGGGTGCCACAGCAGTTACTCGATACTTGGGGGTGAGAAGAAGCCGGACCAGGAGCAAAGCCAGAGAAGGAGTTAGCTCCGGCCTGCTGCCGCACAGCAGGGTGACTATTATAAGGGACTATGTTTAGTTCAGAATAGCTAGAAATGATTCATATTCGAAGAGCTGTAAATGGTTATTACCCTGATGTGATCACTACACATTGTTTCCATGCATCAGGTCATCACACTGTCCCTCATAAATATGTATAAATACTGTATCCCAATGAAGGTAATAAAAGTCAAGGCACTATTTTCCTCTTGATACAGGGGTTGAACCCAGAGTCTTTCCACTGCTATATGCCCAGCCCTTCTTTTTTAATTTTGTTTTTAATCTTGAGACAGAAACTTTCTAAATTGGTAATTTGCTAAGTGGCCCAGGCTGCGCTCAACCTTGTGATCGTCATACCTCTGCCTGCAGACTGCTGAGATCACAGGCTCCTGTCACCATAGCCCACTTCCTTCCTGACATCATCAGAAGACATGAAAGTAAAGAGGGAAGAGTCTTCCTAACATGTGATTCAGTGTTCTGTAATGCTGTGTGTATACCTCTTAAAATACAAATTCTTCAATAATCAGAGAGCCTGGGATGGTTTGATTCCACATCAATTAGGTAGCTGTGGGTAGATAAAACCTACTTTTTACTTTGTGATTTAGACATAATCGAGTATCTTCATCCATGGCACTGAGACAGTTACATCTAGGTTGCAATGCTGTGGTGAATGTTAAATGAGATGAGCGTCTTGTGAGATTACTAGCAAAAAATTATATACACAGTGGAAAACAAGTATTAGTCCCTTCACTTCCTGAAGAGTCCATGGTCTCCTCTGACTTTGGCCTAGCATCTCCTGTGCTCCACGAGGCCGGAGCTCCCGTCAAGCCCTGGTGACCAGCAGCCACACTGGCCCCAGCAGATCACAGGGGACCAAGAGCCGCTTTTGGCCCCGGCCAGTGGAGTCAGGAGGAACTGGCCCTTCGAGCCATGTGGTGTGGCCCAGTGGGCAACACTGATGGTCCAGGGAAGGTGTACAGATAGCACAGCGACTTGCCTGATGCCACAGCCCTCTGGTGTTTGTAAGAGGGAGAAAGAGGCAGGGACGAAGGGGCAGATGTTGATGTGAGTTCATTAATTTCTTTACATACACACACACACACACACACGCACACACACACACCCCTGCTCTAATTTCAAGGCTGTCATGGGTCCTTGCAACTACTGAGTTTGCAGCTAGTGCTGTATTTTAACTATTCATGGCATCGCCTGTAGAATTGCATTTATGATTCTATGTTACCAGCTAAAGTGAGTTCAAATGCATTTTGGAACTACTGTTTGCATTGGAGTTATCTGTCATTATGCTGTGAATCTGGCATTTTCCCCACTTTATTTTATTATTATAATTTCTTCTTTTTTTCTTTTTGGTACCAGAATCAAACTCAGGACCTTGTGCATGACAGACAGACATTTGACAGGCTGAGCTATAGCCACAGCCCCTATTATAACTTTTTTTGTGTCAGGATTCAAACTCAGGACCTTGCACTTACCAGGCAGGCACTTATGCCACTGCCACTGAGCTATATCCCCAGCTCCTATTATAATTTGTTTCTTTCCTCTTCTTCTTCTTCTTCTTCTTCTTCTTCTTCTTCTTCTTCTTCTTCTTCTTCTTCTTCTTTCTTCCCTTCTTCCTCCTTCTCCTTCTTCTTTTGTGACAGGATGGCTTTGAACTCACTATGTAGGCTAGACTAGTCTCAAACTCATGGCAATCCTCCTGCCTCAGCCTCCCAAGTGCTTGGATTATAGTTGCGTGCCACAACACCTAACCTCCTTTCCTTATTTCTGATAACTTAATTTTAAAAAAATACTCGTTTGACCCAGGTATGGTGGTACATGCCTATATTCCCAGCTACTTGGGAGGCTGAGGCAGGAGGATTCCAACTTCCAGACCAGCCTGGAAAATTTAGGGGGGGTAAAATGATGTGGGGATGTGGTTCAATAGTAGATCCTTTTCATAGCATGTGTGAGGCTCTGGCTTCCATCCACAGCACCACAAAAATAAATAAATAAATAAATAAATAAATAAATAAAATAAAATTTGATATTCTCATGCTATAATTTGGAATAATTTTGAAAATATTTCTTTTGAATACGCAGGCATTTTTTCATGCTCTGAGTTTTATACGTGCTACATTCATTTCTGCCTTTCCTTCCTTTCCTTCCCATCATCCTTCCTCACCTGGAGAAGGTCTGCTAAGTGTTTATACTGCTTTTTTGGTAAAACAATCCACAGTCTGTGTTGCCCTCCTCATATTACCATAATGCCCCTTCACTGCTGGGCTCCTATAGCTCTTTGCATGTAACCCTGTTAGAAGAGGAATCATTTTACGCCACATGGTCTTGTTTACATGCCAGTCTGTGCTGCTACAATGAGTTCCTTGAGACTGTAATGTTGTACACTTCCTTTGAATCCTCATCTTCATCTAATAATGGTGACAGATTCATGATAGGTGTGGGCTGAGTATTACTGACCGATGGGCTGACTGAATTGGTCTTGCAGGAGATTCTCCAGGAAGCCTTCAGGAAGAGCCCAGATGGGTCTCTTAGAAATAGTGTGTTACAGGATCCCTTCCTGACCACCACACCAGCACTCGAAACATTCTCAAGAGTCTAAGAGACGGTAAAGCCAACAATGGCAAAAAGAATAATAGAATGAAGAACAATCCAGGGACAGGATTAAGTCAACACCTCTCAGTTATAACTCTCAAGGCGAATGGTCTCAACTCCTCAATCAAAAGACACAGACTAGCAGAGTGGACCAAGGAACAAAGTCCAACAACACTCTATTGTCTTAGCTACTTTTCTCTCCTGGCTGTGATAAAACACCTGACACCCAAAGTTAAGGAAGGAAAGGTTTATTTAGCTCATGGTTCATAGAGGTTTTAGTCCATAATCAGCTGGCTCCATGGCAGGCTGGCATAAGGCAGTAGGACAACCATTTGTGGTGGCAAAGATAGCGAAAACAACAAAGGGGAAGAGAGAAGATTCTTCCTGTCCCTTATATTGTATGCAGGATACCTGCCCTAGAGCACCTATAGCACTCACACCCTTACTCCTAACCAGAACTGTGCGGGACCAATCAGTGGAGTGATTGACAGCCTTAATTCCAACATCAAACACTCTAGGTTCAGCCACCTCTGAAAAAGCCTCAGGACCACTTGAGGCTTTGGAGGGGCATCTAAACACATGCCTATCATTTCAGTACTTGGGTGACTGAGGTGGGAAGATCTCCATGAGTTTGAGGTTAGCCTGGGCTACATAATGAGTTCAAGGCCAGCCTAAACTACAAAGTGAGATGCTTTCTCAAACAACAAAGAAAAAAAAAGCAAGAAATTATTGGAAGAAACAAAGGTCAAAGGAACAATTCAACAGGAAACAAAAACAATTATAGACACATATTCACAAACTCTGAGGCACCCCACTTCTTCAAAACAAACAAACACCATTGCAGATAAAAGAAACACTACTGTGACCCTTTAGGGTCACATGAGCATCAACATAATTATAGTGGGGAATCTCAATAACATACTGTTAAGATAGACTGACCAACCAGAGAAAACATCAACAAAGAAATATCAGAATTGAACCAAATATTCTCTTTTTTTTTTTGGAATCAAATATTTTCTTATTTTTATTTTTTGAAACAGGGTCTTGTTTGTAGCCCAGGCTGGCCTCGAACTCATGGCAATCCGCCTGTTGCAGAGTTGAAGAAACTGAAGAGACCAAAGGAAGTCCAAGAGGATTTATCTGGTTCTAGGTGAACACCAGCCCAGTGGACTTGTGTCTAAAATGACTGAGTGCCAAACGAAGGAGAATTCCCGATTTTACACACTTTGTCGAAGGGGTTGACACAAAGCTGAAGCAGGGAGCAAGCGAAGTTACAGAAGCCGAGACAGAGGCAGTTACTCACTCAGTGACCGCCTTGAAAGAAGACACCAGGAATTCCAAGATGTCAGAGGCCTGAGTTACAGAAACATAGTTGTCAACCTTATCTGATCTCCTGAAAGAAAGCAGATTCCAGGATGTCACAGGGCACAATTGTCATCTTCAGCAGCAGCAGGCCAGGGGTCAGCCTTGAAGGTAGGCAGATTCCTGAGAAACAGGAAATCAAAGGACTCCATTTACCGGAATGTAGCCTGTTAGCCTAATACGTATGTAGCAGAGTTCAGAACCTACAGGGAGGAGGAATTCGAGGAGGGGAGTGCTCAAGGCTAGGAGGAAAAGAACTGATCTTTCTCTAAGTTCTACTTTATTCACTCTTTTGATGCTCTCTGTAATAGTTTTTTTTAAAAACTTTTAAAGAGAATAAAATAAAGCAACAAAGCGAAACAATGAGCGGGATCTTGGATTTCAAAAACAAGACACTGGGAAATGAACGGCAGTTATCCTCTAAATAATTGCCCAGACTCCCAGATATAGATATGCAAAGTCAGTCAAACGATATAAGCACTAAGTTGTCTCTTTACTTCAGTTGCCATGTTTCAGGAATCAGGTGTGTGGCTTCTGATTCCCTTTGTCTGTGTCTCCTAGGCTTGTTCTAGGTGTGTCTGAGGTTCCACCTGCTCCTCTGTCGACATTCTCCTGTGTTCCTCCAAATCAGCGGTTGCTGAGTGCCGGCGCTTCCTGCACTGGCTGCCATCCTGCGGTGAGGAGACTGGGCCGGGCTCCGGGGTTCCTCACTCTGCGATTCCGGGCTGGTGGAGAGGTGCGGGGCAGCAGCTCATCGATGCCCTCCCTTGGCTGCAGAACCCCGGGGGTGTGGCTCCCTCTTCTCTGGGCCCATGGCAGCAGCCTCACTGTGGGGTGCTGCTTCTTCTCCTCAGGAACCTGTAACAGAGGGTTTTTGTTTGTTTGTTTGTTTGTTTTTTGTTTTAAATCGATTTTACTTCAAAGAGAAAAATAAAATAAAATTTCAAAACACAACAACCAGGGGGCAACAATGGTACACACACTGCACCGTGTCATCCCCACATCAGTCACCCAGAGCACAAGACCTCTGCCTTCACTTGTCCGAACAGCACAGAGTTTTTAAGTGAGCATCACCATCACCTGTTTTTACCTTGCCACGGGTGGGGAGGGTGGCTCTAGTAGGCAGTGGCTGGTGCCTGGTCAGAGCCACCGGATGGGTAGTGGTGTGTCTGTCTATCAGCGACTCTGTAGCTGACTGAATGTTTTAGACAAGTAAGGGTAAGAAACAAAGGGGAACAAGATGAATTCCCAGGATGGCCAGTACTATTCCTAGTAGGGTCTTTGACCCACCAACAGATGGAAACCAGCCTCTGAAGAGGGCATCTGGAGACCATTCCTGCAGGCTGGATACTGGACATGGGCCAACTCTTAGATTTGGTGGTGATGTCTTTGATGGCCTCATCATCACCGTCAGTCTTTAGATTGAACTTTGCACATGCCTCACCTTCTCGAGCCAGGAGTGGGGAGTCTAAGGCCTCTGCATGTTGAAGATGGCAGTTTTCATTGTGAGGCCTCGCTAAGGGGGAAGATACAGGCACTTCCTGTGGGTCAGGTTCATAGAATGAGTCAAAGTCTCGAAATGGTTGGTGTGAGTGGGTCTGCATCTTTTTTGCAATGTATATATAAGCTGCCGAGTCAGATGTCTCATGAAATCATAGGATAACCTGCAGCCCATTCAGGTAAGCCTGTCGGTGGAGCTGACAAGGTTACAGGCCCTCTTCAGTCTGTTGGGTTTGGTAGGTATTCTCGTGAAGACAGCTGCGTCCTGTCCAGTCATTAGACAATGACCTTTTGCTGGCCTGCTGAAGCTTCCAGTCAATAGCCCAAGTTACACAGGTCATGCAGTACCATTGCTATTCATTCCATTGCCTGTCATTTTGTAATTCCTAGAGGGGACAGAGGTAACAACACCCTTCTGGGAGCCTGTAAGAATATGGGGTAATCTCTGTAATATCTTTCCCATGATAAACTCTTACATGAGGTTGCATGTGGGTGCAGGGCTATGATTTGGCATGCATCAAAGTACAATGAAATGGCCCCTCTTTGTTTGATGGGAACTTTGCCTTGTCTAAAAGACCAGCATCCTTGTTTTTTTTCTCTTTTATAGACCGTGAATCAAACTTCATAGGGTGGGGTTTTGGAGTCTTAACAGTAGTAGGGTTGATTATGTCCTGGGTCACTAACTGAGTAGGTTGTGTCATTATGAAAACATGTCCCCCACCAGTGCAGTGTGGGTGATGCCAAGGTCTGCTGCCAGCTGGAGGAGTAACCCCCTCTCTCTTGGCAGTATGTGTAAGTGCCCAGATCTCTGAGCACTCTGATTCCAGTTCTGAGAACAAATTCTCTATGACACTGCCATTCTGGAACATGGTGCTCTGCAGCTGTTTTCAAAGCAACATCTTTCACCTTTGCAGTTTTGAGGCTGCAAAGAGAGGAGGAGAACTGCTGCTTCCCGTAATGCCCTCAGGCCATCTTTTATATTTTCCTGTTCCTCCTCAGCAATTGAAATCTGCTCAGTGCTATCTTTGCAGTCCACAGCCTTACTGGAGCTTCCAATCTGTCAGACTCACAATATTTTAAATTATTCTTCTGGGCTCTTTGCTCTTGATTCACAATATAAATCTGGCTAAAAGCTCCCAACAATAGCTATGCCAACAGCTCAAAATTTGACCACCTTGAAATTTTTCTGCCAATTTAATAAATGCACTTAATCTTAGTCTCAGGCAAAGCCTCTGAATATGAGAAAAATGCACCCAAACTTTCTTTCAAGCCATAGCACACATCACCTGGAGTCCAGCAGCCAATGCAGTCCTTCCCAGCAGAAACCTTCTGAACCTAGTCTTTCTTGGCAAGATTTCTATATGCCTTTTGGTCTTCTGAGCTCTGACCAGAATTTCCCATACAGAAAGTCTAAGGTATTATAGCTCTACCTTTTTAGGCAACATCTCTGAACATTTCCAAACTCTTCCCACAAGCCATTCCCAAAGGCTCTGGAACCACATGATCAGGTGTAGTCATAGCAATGTCAACACTTCTCTGGCACCAAAATCTGTGTTGCTTACTTTTCTCTTGTTGCTCAGACAAAATACCTGATGCCCAAAATTGAGGAAGGAAAAGTTTATATTTAGTTCACAGTTTGTGGATGTTTCAGTCCATAATCAGTTGGTTACAAGGCAGAGTGGCATGGAAGCACTTGTTTTGTTGCTTTTGCTGTTTTCTGCTGCCATGGAAACAGTTCATGGCAGCAGAAGACAGCAAAGCAACAAAAGCAGAAGGGGAGGAGCACGAGAAAATACTCTTGGTGTTCCTTATATTGTACGTAGGCTACCTAGGGGTGGGTATATCATTCATACCCATAATCCTAGTATTTGATCATGAATCAGTCACAAACTCTAGAAGCCTGCCTCGATGACTGCATGAGGTTTTGGGGGAACATCAAGATATAAACCATAACACACTGTTTCTAGAGTTATGGGAGGATTTTCACATAGAAACCCCGATACGAGTCATCCTTGGATCTGACAACCACTGATTGGTGCCCCCTTTGGCCCATTAAAGTTATAACCAGGTGTTGTACTCAAATGGTCAGTTGGCTCAGAATTAGCTTCTCAGCCTGCTGTTTCAGCAAGGCAGTGGCAGCAATTGCCTTGAAGCATGGAGGCCACCCCAGTGCCAGAGTCTGATTGTTCTGATGACTATGCCAGGGTGGTGCCAGGATGCCAGGACCTGAGTTAAGACTTCTGTGCCATTTCCTTCCTTTCGTGGACATATAGGAAGAACAGCTTTGCTGCATCTGGCAGTCCTCAGGCTGGGACCTGGGACAGGGTTCTTTGGTTTAAATGCTTTTTCCTGGTCAGCTTCCCAGAAGAGGGGCTCCACTCCCTCCACACACATCTCAAGGCTTCATACAGAGACTTAGCCAGAAGTGAGAAGTTTGGGATCCATATATGACAGATCCTGCTGTCCCCAAGAACTGCCTTATCTGAGGCCAGGTGACTGCAACTAGCAGAACACAGACAGCCCGTTTCTGTTCAGGGCCTTGTTGGTGCAACCCTTGAATCACTGTGAAGGGTAAAAGTCTGATCTTTCATTGGCAGATTTGTACTTTTTTCTTGGACGCATTATATCCAACTGCAAAATAAGTGAAGGACGCATTTAGTTCCCTGATAACCATGCTTGAGGGTCTGGGCTGCTGGATGGAGGAAACTCACATACTGCAGCAGGTTGTAATTGTGCTCTCGTGTGGCAAAAGCTTTTAAATCAGCGGCCAATGCTCTAAAAATTATGGGAGATGTTTTAAATCCCTGAGGAAGCCTAGCCAAGGGGAGCTGTTCCACTATGCCCATGACAGGGCCCTTCTATTGAAATGCAAAAATGGGCTGACAGCCTGGTGGAAGTCCCAGACAGGAAGAGACATTTTTTTTTTTTGTACTGGGAATCAAACTCAGGATCTCATGCTTGCCAGGCAGGTGCTATAGAAAGAGATGTCTTTTAAGCCAAGCAAGTAAACCAGGCAGCACTTACTGGGGTGAGCTCTATCAGTGTGCATGGATTTGGCACCATTGGGTGAATGGTCCCTGTGGCCTGATCACAGCACACAGACCATGTACTGTTCTATATTCATTAATTCCTGGTTTTGGGACTGGGTAGAGCAAGGTGTTCCAGGACGACATGGCCAAGATACCATTTTTTTTTTTTTTTTTTTTGGTACCTGGGATTGAACTCATGACCTCGCGCTTGCCAGGCAGGCGCTTAAGCCACTGAGCTAAATCCCTGGCAAGATACCATGTTCTAAGAACCACTTTGAATTCCTTATATGGCTTCCTGGCTGGGGTGTATTGGGGGAGTATTGGTGGACTTGGACCAGAACTGCCGTTGGCTTCAGTTGTGCTATTACTGGTGTCTGATTTACAGCTAGTCCAGGCAGTAAACCCAAGACCTTATGCACCAGCCAATGCAGCTCACCTCATCTGAATACAGTCTCCATTCCTCTGCTGGTGAGATAGCAAGAGTCAGCACCAAGCCGAGCCAGGCTTAAAGTCTTATTTCTTTGTGGTTAAAAGGTAATCTGGGACTATAGTTTTTGCAGCAAGTCCCTTCTAAACAGAGCGACTGGCAGTTTGGAAGATACAGGAACTCATACTGGACCTCTTATACCCTTTTTGACCTGAAAAATGGTCACTTTTCTGGGACCCACTCAGTGGCTCCTACAATAGTCACATTTTTCTTGGATAGTGGCCCAATGGGCTGTGTAACTACTGAGTGTTCTGTTCCATTATCCACCATAAAATCCATCAATTGGGCCCAAGTTCACTGTGATCACGGGCTCCTAGGGGCCGAAGGAGATGAAGCCTTGTCTGGTCTGGTCTGGTCCTCATAATCTTCCGTTCCAAGCAGTCTGGTAAGGTTGGCATCTGACTCCTCCTTGGTGGCCATAGCCTTTTGCTGGTGGCATCCTAGTTTTATAGGTTTTGTAATTGCTGTCATCCTTTTCTGGGTTCTCATTATTTCCAGTGCCCTTTCTTTTTACATGGTGCCTATTGATCCCATTGTGACTTTGTTTGATTCCCGAGTCCTTATCCAGTTTGGCCACTGCCTTGTCCACATCAATACTCTGTCTTTGGTAACCTCTGCTTGTTTCCCTGTGAGTGCTGCTGCAAACAGACCTGATTCTTTTTGAGCATTTTAGCATCCACCTTGGCCTCCTTGTCATGGTTCGCATACACTTTAGTGCTAAGTTCTAAAAGCTGGACCACATTTATGCCAGCAAACCCTCTAGCTTCAATAGCTTTCACGTGATGTACCCTGATCCTGTCACACAGAGGTGTAAACCTGGAGGAGGGCGTAAGTGAAGTTACAGAAGCCGAGACAGAGGCAGTTATTCACTCAGTGACCACCTCGAAAGAAGACACTAGGAATTCCAGGATGTCAGAGGCCTGAGTTACAGAAACATAGTTGTCAACCTTATCTGATCTCCTGAAAGAAAGCAGATTCCAGGATGTCACAGGGCACAATTGTCATCTTCAGCAGCAGTAGGCCAGGGGTCAGCCTTGAATGTAGGCAGATTCCTGAGAAACCAGGAAACCGAAGGACTCCATTTATAGGAATGCAGCTGTTAGTCTAGTACGTAACAGAAGTCAACGGCTACAGGGAGGAGGAATTCAACTGCTTGAGGCTGGGAGGAAACAAAACTGATTTTTCTCTAAGTTCTGCTCTACTCCTGCCTCACCCTCTCAAGTGGAGGGATTGCAAACATGTGTCACCATGCCCGGCTGAACCAAACCTTTGAACAAATGGAATAAGCATCTACAGAATGTTCCAACTAAGAGCAGCAGAATAGGTATTTTCTTCAACAGCACATAGAACTTTCTCAAAAGTAGACCACTTGCTAACCTATAAAACATGCTTCAGTAAATTTAAAAGAATCAGTTGTCTCATGCATGTTATCATATCATAGCACAATGAAATTGATGACAAAATAAATCACAGAAATTATGCAAACATGGAAATTAAACAATACCATCTTAAATAAACAGTGGGTTACAAGAAAGAACAAGAAAGACATTAAACAATTCCAAGAATGAAACAATAATGCTAATATAACATGTCAGAACCTCTTTGATATTGGTGTTCAAATGCTAGAATCAACAAACATAAGTAAGAGAAAGAAAGAAGCGGGTCCTAGGACCCAGAAAAGATCTGAAGTAAAAATTGAAGCGCATGGGGCGAGTGAAGAGAGAACTCCACACAGAGAAAGGACATGGCAAGTGGTACTTTCATCCTGAGACCTGATTCGTTGTGTGGGAGGTGCTGCGTGAAACTGCAGACACACAGTGACTACTGATGATCCCAAAGGCCGTTCTGAAAGACATCCCAGTGTAACCAAGCAGTGAACGTAGTGGACTACAGTTGCTGGAGAGTTATTAGGTTCAAACATCTCACAGGAGAGGGTGTTCAGCCAGCTGCCATGTTGGAGGGAGGACAGCTGAGCTCAGAACTCAGGGCAGCCATGGGTCAGCTCCATCTAGTGGCTCCCAGTATTAGGGTGCGGTAGAACTGAGTTCCAGTTGGCAGAAGGTTAGGGAGCTGAGTTCAAGCCTGCAGGAGTCACGTGAATTGTTGCAGGCTGGACAAATCAGGTTCTGGTCTCACAGCCAGGAACCCATCCTGAACTTCACTGGAACTAAGGGACAGGATTGCTGAGATTATCCACTTCTCTGCCACAAAACTGCAGCTGACTTGCTGACATTAGTAAACACTGATCTGGGTTCTGCCTGCCCACTCTGTCCACCAGTAACAGCAGAGACATTCCTGAAGTGAACATTTTTTTCTTCTTTACTTTTTTGCTTGGTTGTTCTTATTTTTTATATTAGTGTGAACATTGTTCCTAGTTTTTTGTGGTTGTTCTGTTATTTTTACTTTTCCCTTCTCTCTTTCCCTCCTATCTTCTTCACCAGTTTCCCAAATTTCATGTGACCTTCTTTGTCCTCCAGCCTTGCTTTTTATCTCTTTGTCTTCTTCTATTTCACTTTTCCCTCCCTCTTTCTTTTTAAAATTTCTTCCTGAGGATCAAATTACCATATTGAAGTCATGTTTATTGTATATAATTTTCTAGTTTGATTTAGATTCTGTTATATAACCACAAATATAGTTCAGATGGTTAAAATGGAAAATTAATAGTTACAACAGTTTGTAATTTTATAGGCTGTGTTTGATGCTATTGTTATAAACGACTGTACTGTTTTAGCCAAGGTAGCACAATTTTTCTAATCAGTTGTTCATCCTGGTATGCCAAGACTGAGATTTCCTGAGGGTCATAAACAATACTATAAGGCAGTGCCAAGAAAACCAGGATCTAGCTAAGATAGGTGGCAGCTTCTCATCCCCAATAAATCAAAGAGGTAAGATCTTATAGCAGACTCCAAACTCAAAAGCCTGCTATAACTGGAAGACATCTCTGAGAATTACTCATTTCCTGAGGATTCTAGATGTTAGCAATAAAGCTAACTGCCAGAAGCAATTTATAAGCATCAACCCAAGATTCAAACTTAAAAAATAGAAAATGAGAAGATACTTAAGCAAGACACAACCCCAGACTTCCAGATCACCAAAGGTAAACCCAGGGAGAATGAGGTGAAATAATCTGAAAGCCACCTACCTGGACTCTTGAAAGTGGTAACAAAGGGGATGACTGAGGCTCCAGAAAAAAATTAAATCACAAATAATCCCAGATAACTACAAAAATGGTGATCATAATGAAAGACATGCTTAGTGACTAGAGAGCAAATACATATAAAAAATTAGAGGAGTTGACTGTGGTCTGGGGAGCTGCGGCCACCCCAGGGCTGGGAAACCAGAAGCAAGAGCGTCTCCTGAGATCCGCGCCATGCTGGAACTGAGGGGGCCGAGCCAACCAGTAAGCAGCCTGCTGCCCTGGTAAGTGACTGTGGTCTGGGAAGCCGCGGCCACCCCAGGGTGGGTAAACCAGAAGCAAGAGCGTCTCCTGAAATCCGCGCCATGCTGGAACTTAGGGCACCGAGCCAACCAGTAAGCAGCCTGCTGCCTAC
>PVJX010013787.1:0-46530 GCA_004027295.1 Dolichotis patagonum
TGTGGCAGACACAGTGAGCCGCTTAAACGTGAGCCAGTTCTCGTCTCTCCCTGGCTTGACACTCTCCTGAATTTATCTGTCCCCAGCTTAGATTACATCTGACTCTTCACTGGGGCCCATGGGTCCAGCCCCTGCTCATGCTCTGGCCTTAAGGGACACCCCTCTCTCCTTTTGCTATGGATTCCAGTTATGCTGACTGTTTCTGGTCTTCCACGGAGCCAGCCTCTTTCCTACTCTGGGATCTTTGCACATGCAGTTATTTTTACCTGTAGTCTGCTCCTTCCCCAGAATCCTTGCACTCCAACCATCAAGGCTATATACATATACATACATATATATATATATATATATGTATATATATATATATATATATATATTTGTTGGGTTTTTTTTTTTTTGCTTTTCCTTTTCTTTTCTTCTCCTTTCCCCATCCCAGTTTCTCTTTTCTTTTGAATAGTTTCTTCCCATTTTACAGTGTCTATCTTACATTTTGGATCTTATATACTCTTTCAGCTTCTCACACTTAGGGAGACAATACAATGTCTGCACGTGTGCACCTTGTTTATTTTACGTATGAGTATCCATTTATCTCTAATAAGTCTCTGATTTACTCTTCTTTATGGCTGAGTAGTACTCCAATGTATAAAAAGACCACGTCTTTTTTATCCATTCCTTGGTTGATGGGCATCTGGGTTGTTTCTAAGATCAAGCTATTAAAACTGTGCTGCTATAAACATGAGTGTACGTATATTGCTGTGGTACGAGTCAACAGACATTTTTTGAATGAATGTTTACCTCTCCAATTTTCTTTGTATATTGAACAAGAATCGTAAGGATGAAAAGGTTTTGATAACTACAAGATGTCTTACACAAAGAAAGAGAATAGTTATATAAAAATAGAAGAATTTTTACTTTGGTGTCCAAAGAGGTAGGCAGGAAACAGGAAGAGGAGAGAGAAAAAGAGAGTGGGGTGAATTTAGATGAACAGATGGAACCAGAGTGTTCCCCTAACAGGACTGAAGAGGGGGCCCTGTGGCCCGAGAAGTTAGCACATCCTGGCAGCTTGGGGGGCCTGGAACAATTGTTGGCTAGGAAGTCACGCATGCTTGGGGCCCTGTTTTTCACTGTGAAAACCCCAGCTGTGGCCCCACCAGGGCTGGGGATGGCGGCTGGGCTGGGTGGCCTAGCCCACAGTTCTCATCCATTCCACACCCACTCAGGGGCTCCGGGCTGGCCCGAGCTGCAGCCTCATTCCGGCCTGCACACTTTCTCCGGAAAGTGTTGTTCTCTCCAGGAGGTCCATGTCCCTTATGTCCTGCTCACTGACAAGCTGGTAACATAATTCATTCAACAACCATGGGCTGAGTGCCCTCTCTCTGTGCCCGGCACTGTTCCAGGCGCTAGGGATGCGCAGTGGCCACCGCAGACAACATCCTTGGTCCCTGTGGTGCTGACAGTCTAACAGCTTAGCTTCCAGGAAGAGGGTGTAGGATGCAGGGCTTCCCTGGCCTTTATCCAAACCTGGGGGTCAGGCGGAGCAAAAATAAAGACAGGGTAACAGAAGCTGATGTTCTCCCATGCCTGCTTGTGGGGTGCGTGCTCAGGGAATGACCCCTGACGTGAAGGTCTCAGAGGCAAGGCTCTTCTCTGACCTTCTCCTGTCTGCCTGTCTCTCGTCCCCCATCCTCCTGTGAGCAAGCCACAGAAACCAGAGTTTTTTCTCCCAATACGGGTCTTGGAAACCAGAACCTTTTTTTCCCCCCGAAGCCTGTCATAAAATCTAAAACTACTGCTCTAGCTTTCCCCTGACCTTTTGTGTAAAAACTGGCCATAAAGAAGCTGGCTGACCTGTGACTTGTTTGATGTAGGTCATAAGGCCCATCCCACTCCAAACGGGACCCCGCGCTGGACCCAGGAGGAAGACGGGAAGCATCTGAACAGATGGCCTAGCTGGTGGCCCTGAGACTTTGCCTCACACCAGACCCTCGAGTCCAATCCCAATCTACATGCCTGTCCACGGCCCCTGGGATCCAGGCAAGAACGTGGGCGGGTCACCTGGGCCTTTGGGTCTTTAGTCTAAGGCTCCTGTGTCACTTTAAACTATGTTCAGGTAAACACATGACCACTGGTGACCTGCTTTTATTCTGGGGGTGTTGGTCTGACCTTCAGAGTGGGCAGGGAAAGGGAGCCCTCCTATTTCCTCCCACACAACTGACTTGAGCCACAGGACTTGAGGTCATTATTCTCTGATTTTTTGAGAAGTGGTGTAACTTTCATTTTTCAGATGAGAAAACTGAGGCTCAGAGGGGCAGGTTTCTTGTCCCACATCACAGACATAGTAAGCGAAGGCTAGGATTTTGAACCTAGGTCCACATTCTTCTTGTGATTCCGTGCGCTCCTAACCTCTCCTGCTACAGTGCTGAGTGCCATCTGGATGTGATCTTACTGTGCATATGCGGCTCTGTGACCCTGAGCCCTATGCCCACCCCAGCTGTCTATGATCACAAGAGGGGAACTCTGACCAATCCTCAAATGTGTAGAACCTACTGAGCAGTGACCTCAGACTTCTAGAATGGAACTATCCAGCAAGACCACCACGGACCCCTTGTGATTATTTACATTTAGAGCCTCTGAATGAACTTTAATGGGCTGGGTGCAGGGGCTGTGCTTGTTGTCCCAGCTACTCAGGAGGCTGAGGCAGGAGACTCCCTTAAGCTCCAGAGCTCCAGGCCAACTTGGGCAACATAGTGAGATACTATCTCAAAAATATAATCAGAAATTCAGTTCTTCACATATGTCATGTAGTTTAAATGCTCAATAAATACTTCCTGGTGGCTACCATACTGGAAGTTAAAATACACACTGCTTACATTGAACTTCTACGGGATGGTGCCACTTTAGGGCATCTAAGGATGTGTGGCTCCCGTATTCTGTGCCCTCTTCCTTGCCTTTCCCCTCTTCAAGCTCTCACTGCTCCTAGAAATCCCAGGCCAAACCCTCACCAAAATCAGGGACCAAAAATACACTCAAATTGCAGTGAAGACACTACCACACCCACACACTGCCGGGGGAATGCAAAATGCACGGTCACTTTGGAAAGCAGTTTGGCAACCTCTTCACAAGTTAAACCTAAGGGTGCCCTACAACCCAGGATTCTACTCCTCTGCCCAAGAGAACTGGAAACATGTCCACCCAAACATCTGCACATAGAATGTTCACAGCAGCTCTACTCACAATGGCCAAAAAGTGGAAACAGCTCAACCGTCCATAGGCTGAGGAATGAATAAAATGTGGTTCAGCCATACATCACAATATTGTTTAGCAATACAAAGAACAAACTATGCAAACACCTGACCACACAGGTGAACCTTGGAAGTGCGGTGCTAGGTGCAAAAGCTGGCACAAAAGAGCACAGGCTGCAGTATCTGTTTATACAAAACGATCAGGAAAGGCAAATGTCCCATGGCAGAGAGGAGACTGGTGGTTGTCAAAGCCTGAGAGTGGACTCAAAAAGGGACTGTAAACCGACATGAAAGATCGTTTTAGAAGGTGATGGAAATGTCTAAAAGTAGACTGTGGGGATGGTGACACAACTCCCTAGATACACGGAAAGCCAGTGGACTGTCCATGTACTGTTGGTGAGCTTCCTGTGCAGACTGTAAGCTGTTGAAACACACTCAGATCAGGAGGTCGGCCAGCTGTGCTCGGCGGCCTCTCAGTTCAGGAAGCTGGCCCAAGTTTCGTTTCCAGAGTTCTCGCCTGTGCGTTGTGGCATCATAACAATGCCCACCATTGTGGACAAGTTGCTGGGCGTCCGTCTTTCCCAACTGAAGGCTCAGCAAAAGTGCTTCTCCAGCTCATGACACAGGATGGTGGCATCGGGGTTCAAACCCATGCCCATGTGCCCTGCCTCTCAGGCTCAGATGCTGTGTCCCTTTCTCCCAGCCATGTGCAGGGAAGCCCAGGAGACCAAATCGCATTCTCTGCCCTTGAATTCTCAAGCTGGTGGCTGGTGTCCAGTGACACTGCAGTGGCCAGGACACAGCGGGTCAGTTTTGGATGATTTCTATTCCAAAGCAACGTTCTGTGTATTCCTTTTCTCCCCCCTAGAGGTTTATAAACTCTGTCTTTTCCCTATCAGGTTGAAACTTAGAATACAGGTTGTCAGCCAACATGCCAGGCATTTTTCTAAATATAACCCAAATTGGTTTTGCCATTTTTAAGCAATGGAACAGGCAGGGGAGGGGAAAGGAGGGATTTTAAAGGTAGTTTCAGATTTTTAAAAAAACAGCTTCAAACTAAATACAGAAAAGACTTGGGTGCGAATGAAGTGAACAAGATCCAGTGGCTGCAAGTCTTGGGGCCACAAGAAGCTTTCTTGGGTGCTCTGGGGCTCAGACCAGGTCCCGGGGTGGGTAACTGGACCCCACTGAGAGTGGGTCTCCAGAACAGCGGGAGAGGACTAGACAGGGGGAGACGGAGAGTAGACAACAAGATCGACGTCTAATGGGGAACTGGGGGACCCCAAGCAGACACCATCAAGGCTGGAGTTTGCCACTCTTTCTCAGGCAAGACCATGTAGGTGCTGAGGTTCTGCCCTAAATAGACCTGCTCTGTTACACGAGGCTTTAATGGAAATGCACACGTGCCCAAGTATACATAGGTACCTACGATGTGACAAGCACTGGGCACATCCAGGAACAGGACTCACCTGTCCCTAGCTGACCCCAAGTGGCACAGAGCAAAGATACTGCAGGGACCCAGCAGGTGAGTCACGGGATGAAGGTCCAGGGTGACAACTGCCCCTTTATAGGGTGTTTAGATGCTCAGCTCTGGCCCATTGACACCACGTGGGACTGTGGGCCCAATGCATATGTGACTGTCTAAATCCCAAAACTCCCCCAAATCTGGGCTTTTTTTTGGAGACAGGGTCTCTCACTATGTAGTTCGGGCTGGCCTTGAACTTACTACGTAGGCCATGTTGGCCTTGAATTTATGACAATCCTCCTGCCTCAGCCTCCTGAGTGCTGGGATTATAGGTATGTGCCACCATGTGTGGCAAATCCAGGTTTTTTAAAAATGTGAAAATCTCCCAAATTTTAATCATTGGCAACTAATTCAGAGAGAAACCTAGCAATACAGTCTGTGCCAAACAAAACAGATTTATTGGGGGATTTGGACCCCAGCCTGCCAGTTTGCAAACTCCAGTCTAGCCTGCTAATTACATGGGGTGGAGAGAATAACAACAATGACTACAGATCACATTTATAGCTTACAGTGTGTTTGGACCTGTGCTATAAGAAGCCCATGGAGTGGCTGCTGTTTTACTCCTCTTTTAAGATGAGCATGCTGAGATACTGAGAGCTTAAGTCACTGTCCTAAAGTCACACAGCTGAGGTAGCAGAGCTGGGTCTGAGTCAGGGTATCTGGATCCAGGTTCTCGCTTTAACCACAGGAGGATGGAGACGGGCAGCCACTGGGGTGACGTGCCCATGCCACCCTATGGGATCAGAGGCCTCTGGAGACAAATGATCCCTTAACACTGCTCAGACTCATCCCTCCTGCCTCATTTAAACTGTCACCCAGGGAGATTTGGGAGCAGCCCACGGCTAACAGGTCTCTCGGGCTGTCAACGGCACCCTGGGACCACCCCAGGCCCAGCTGGCCCCCGCAGGTCTTTGGGAGAATCGGCGTTGCTCCCTCAGCCCTCTGCCTGTTGGAACCAGCTCTCCTGACCTTCTCTGACCTTGACACCTCACTAGGAAGCAGACAACCGCCCACTCCCACCTCCAGCCAGCGTGAGGTCCCCAGGCCGGGCTGGTTGGCCATCAGGGCCTCCTCCCTGGATCCCAGACAAGAAGCCTGTTCACAGAACAGCGCTCATTACCATTTCCATCTCGCCTTACCAGCAGATGTGAGGCCGTTACAATAGCATGAGAAAATAGAAAGAAATTTCGGAATTTGTTCTCCAAAGATATTCAAATTAGTTAATCAAGGGGCTTATTATTGCTTCTCCTCTCCCCCTTCAACAGCTATCTATGGGGATAATTGATCAGCTGCTAATAACTGATTACGCTTCACAAGTGTTTTCTTATGCCCATGACCAGCGTGTTTAAAGACATTTTGTAAAGTTCTAATTATTTCAAATTGTTCTGGTGTAGAAAACACCTTGGAACTGCCGGCTATTGGCTACGCTGTGTCCGCCTGTGCAGGGTCAAAGGGTCCGAGGCAGTCTGTGGGCTCCAGGGATGGAGCATAGTCCCAGGCCACCTGTCCTGGACCCCAGAGTTTCACTTCCCCTGTGGGCCTTAGGCTGCCGCCCAAACTACCATCCTCTACACGCAGTTCAAACTCAGCACTCTCCCTGCTTTCTTTTCTATTCCTTGACTGTGATAGCTTTTTATTTTATTTATTTATTTATTTATTTATTTTTTTGATCTCAGGACCCTTTTACCCACTTAGAAATGACTGTCCTCAAAGAGCGTTATCTATGTAGATTAGAGCGATCGATGTCTACTGCATTCAAAATTAAAACTGAGAAACTCTTGAAGTACAAGAAGACACAAGTGCACACTCCAGTCACTGTCAGTGACATCATCACATCTCGTGAAGCTTTTGGAAAATGCCACCATGTATCCATGAGAGGCTTCGAGGAAGAGGGCAGATCACAGCTCACTATGTTGTGAACGTGATCTTGTGGAATCCTGGAAAAGGACTCGGGGACCCTTGGGAGGGTGACAGACCCACCCTGACAGCTGCGGACATATGCAGTGCTTCTTGGTCCGGCTGTGTCACAGACCATGTGGGCGGCATCCCATTCCCCTCCCTGGGTTCCTGATGGGGAAGCATGGTCAGTGGGGTGAGGGGCTTTGCAGCAGTGAGCATCTGTCACCAGTGGTCACGTGAGTGAACCAAATGAGGTTCTCAGTGGAAAGCCCTCCCAGAGAGCCAGCACATAGTAAGTACCCAGCAAACACTTTCTTCTATTAACAGCACTGTGCGAGCCTGTCCCGCTCTCCACACAGCAACCTAAAGTCTAGCCATGCACTCCCCAGGCAAGCTCGGGGCACCTGTACTCTAGTGGGGCGGTCTGAAGGGGTTCCTAAGGAGGTAGGGGTGCTGACTTCAGGGCCCAAAGAAGGGGTCACCAGGTAGAGAATGGGGAAGCACACCCTAGGCCACAGAAACAGGAAACCCAACGGCCGGTAGGTGAGGAAATGCACACAGATCTTAGCAGATGCGAGGGGAGAGACAGCGGGTGAGGGGGCTGGGTACCCTGAGAGCCGTAATCAAAACAGTAAGTGGGAGCTGCACCGTGATCACATGATCACTCTGGGCCAGGCACATTCGGCACATTCTCACCACTTAACATGTACTTTTGCGTCTCCCCAACAGCTGTGAGTTGGGTACCACCATTATCCCTGGTCTATGACTGGGGAAGCTGAGGTTGATAGGTTAGCACTAGCCCAGGTCCCAGGCCAGCTTTAGAGGCTCCAGCTCCGCCCCTCCACCGCTTGTCCTCAAAGGGTGCCAGTGGGAAGTGGTGTCCCCTGGGGATATGGGACAGTAGGCCATTCCTGGTGTACTAGGTCTGTGACCGAATGAGCTGTGTCCAGGGGCCTCTGGGGACCCTCACAGCCCTGCTGAGCCAGAAGTAAAAGGTCAGAGACCAGCATCCAGGAGGAGGTGGTGAGAGCAGAAGTCTGGACTGCAGAGTCCTACCCACACCCAGATTCAAAGCCCAGGCACTCAGCCTTGCAGAAGCAGCAAGCACAATGGTGAAGGTTCCTAATCTAATGAGAACTAAGTCAGGCTCGCAGGAAACATGCAGGGACAGACTCCTCACCTTCCTCTCTTGCCTTCATCCCTCTGGGCTACTGGGCTGGAACTCACCACTTTCTAATGCATGTCTATAACCCACAAAGGGTCCGTTGATCCACTACTAATTCCAGCACCTCTCTGGAAGCCAGGAAAGATCCACCCATCTGGTAGTCAAAACCATCAAGAGGTGGGCAAATGCCAAAGGAGTTAAGTGGGTGAGAGTGTGAGGCAGGCAGAGTAAGAAGCCAACAGAATGATCCTTCCATTCACATCCTGTAAACTGGTCAGGACAGCAAAAGAGAATCACTGTGCCCTCCCAGCACTGAGCAATGATTGCTGAATTAAAAAGAACAGGTGAAATCAGAGTGCAAAGGTCACAGTGTGGGGAGAGAAGGGATATATAGTTTGTCTGAGAAAAGACTGTGTCAAGAACTGAGGACTCACTCAGGAGGTTGAGGCAGGAGGATCATTACGAGTTCAAGACCAGGCTGGGCTACTAAACTGCACAGCAAGAGATCCTATATCAAAAAGATTTTTTAAAAAATGAACTGAGAACTTAAAAGTTCATTAAGAAAGAGACAGACAAGTGAGCAAGAGACTGAACCAGTAGCTCACCAATGAGGGGCCCAACAGGCGGTGGGCACAGGCAAAGACGCCGAACCTTACTGCTACCAGAGGGGGGCAAGTTCAGGCCACCCCGAGAAGCAGCTGCCTAATCACAGAATGGTCACAGAGAAAGGCAGATAGAACCAAGTGTTGGTGAGGACGTGAGGCAACCAGAACCTCTGACGGCACTGGAGGAGGCGCCAGTGATGTCTGTTAAAAGGGACACACGTTTTTCTGTTCTCCAGCATGTCCCCTGCTGGGTACAAAGAGTCTCATTTTGCAAAGTATAGCTGTGGTCGAGCAGCACCAGAATCATCTGAGAACTTTCCAGAAATGCAAGCGCTCAGACCCCTCCCCTACTTCTGGAACTGGGATCTGTACTTTAACAAGCTCTCTGAGTGATTCATGTGTACATTAAAGTTTGAGAAGCACTGGTCTGGAATGTTCACAGCAGCACCATTCGTAATAGCACCCGACTGGAAACAACCCAAATGCCCATTAACATAGAATGGATAAATAACTCTGTGATGTATTCACCCCACGGAATACTACAGTGCAGCCTCAGGCATGAATGAACTACAACAAGAAGCAATATTGATAAATCTTACACATGTAATGTTGAGCAAAAAGCTAGATGCAACAGGAAACACACTGTAAGATCCCATTCACATGAGGACGGACATGGGCCAAAGGCGTTGGGATGGTGGTTGTTTGTGGGAGACACAGACTGGAATGGGTCTGAGGATGCTTCTGGGTGGCTGGACAGCTGGAACCATAGGTGTGTTTGTTGTGGCTGTTTACTGAGCCTCGCCCTTTGATCTGGGCTCCTTTCTGAATGTTCCGGGGGGGCGGGGGTGGGAGGGGAAGCTTTTGCTTCCAACCAAAATTCCTTTGAATGTACGCATACAGTGTCACATCCACTGCCTCAAGCCCCCATCATTGCTTGGACCTGTGCAACAGTCTCTCCCCCATCCTCTTGCTGTGCCTTCACAAACATAAATTGAATTCCACCCCTGCATGGCCTAAAACTCTTGTGACAGAGAGATGCTCTCCTGCCACTCTTGAGGCTGAAATCCCCAAATCTTCGCCTGGGTCAGTGAGGGGACTGTGGTCTGGCTATGCCCGCTTCTCTGCCTTCACATCCTCCTGCTCTCTGGGTGGCAGCCACTCTGATTTTCTTAGAGACCCCAGGGCCTTTGCACCTGTTGTTAGCCCTTGTTTGATCTCTCTTCCCTGGCACTTCCCTGGCTCCTCCAGGCATTCTTCACCCTCCACACTACAGGGGTCCTGTGCTTTTATTCTCTCTCAGGCTACTGGCTTCCTTCACCACATTCTGCAGGCCATCCAGATCTGTCTGTTTTGTGCAACCTCCCCTGCTCAAGGCTGATGGCAGGATCTCTGTCTCTTCTACTGCATCCTAGGCCTAAGACAGCCCTGGCATCCAGTGCATGTTTCCTTGGGTACAAGGAAGAGCTGGCCCTTCCTGCCCCAGCACTGCTCTATATTCCTCAGTTCTCTTCTGCCTCCTCCATTTCCCCCTGCTCTTTATTCCGGACCCTGTGGAGCCTCTGTGTTAGTAGCTACCAATTGAGGGAGAACACGGGGAAGTGTGCATGCCGAAGGTGCTCAATAAATGCTGGCTGCAGGAACAAGGCCAGAGGTGGGCTCAAGAGCCAAAAGATGTATTTGCAAAGGGTTCCAGAGCACCTGATGACACCTGAGCTGATGCTCAGCGGTCACCGGTTTTAATGGCTGTGCCACACACAGCCTGGCTGGCCCACGTAGGGTTCTGAAAATATGTCCTTGAGGCAAGTAAGAAAGTGAAACAGAAAGGCCAACTTTAAAATCAAAGCAACTCAGTAAAAGCATCGGATAAATGCCTTTCGGGTTATGAGGTGACCAGAGCCAGGCCTCTGTCTGACCCACCCCCCACTGACTTGAGCCAGGGGACAGCATTATGTGAAAGTGGAAGTGATGTGACTGAAGAGAGAGTGAGGGTCCGGGGGTGGCAGTTAGCTAAAAAGGCTTAGAAATGGCTTCCAGAGGCCAGCGAAATGTTGAGTGGGCCTAGGAGCTCAGATGACAACCCAGTAAAAAATTAGATTTCTTCTCTGGGCAGCACTCAGCTTGAAAGGTTCATTAGAAAGCGGGTGGGATCTTTGATTCTGTCCTTGAGAGGCCTAATTCCAACTCCAACTCCAAAGGAGGGAGGGTCTGAGGGTCTGGAGACCCTAGGGAGGGGGAGAAGGGAGGAAGCACTCCCTCCCACCAGGCTCTGCCTGTGCTGGTGTCTTACTGGGTGCTGACGATAACAGCCCTGAGGATAGTAACAGTCACCATTTACTGGGTATAGAGCTGGGCCCAAAGGCATCAGGAAATGATGTCATTTACTATCACTTATCCTAGCTTGTCACTGTTATTAACTCCTTAAAGTTACTGTCATTTTGGGGATGGAACCTGTGGACACTATCCATGAACTACACCCTTGGCTCCTTTTATTTTGTTTTGAGACAGCTCTTGCTAAGTTGCCTAGGCTGCCCTCACACTGGCTATCCTCCTGTCTCAGCCGCCTGAGCAGCTTGGATTACAGACTTGCACCACCATTCTTGGCTTAATCCCATTTTGTAAATGGATACATTGAAGTTTAGAGAGAGGCTGCCAGAAATCGGGCAAACCAAACCAAATGTTGGCCAACGGGAAAGCACGAGAGAACTGCTCCACTGCCATTCAGCCCAGCGAGGCTCCTGGAGGAACTGGCCTCGAGTCTGGGATGGCCGTCTCCACGAAGGCCACACGCCAGGGGCCCTGACTATACCCTCTTGTTTCACTGAACACAGACCGAGCACCTGCCTGAGCACTAATACACTCAGTCGTCACCGCAGCCCTGGAAGTGATGTGACTCTTCCCACTTTACATACGGAAGCTAAAGCACAGAGATCACCTTGCTTGCCCAAGGGCACACTGAAAGCAAGGGGCAAAGCTGGAATTTGGCCAGGTGGCTTGGTTCCACTACCCAAGCTTTCAACCACAGCCCGTCAACCCCTGAGCCAACCCCAGACCTGCAGCCCTGCAATCAGCAGCCAGAGGGAGGTGGGTGTGGCTGGCAACTTCACATACGTAGCCAAAGGCTCAGCCAGGGCGTTTGACTTGCACCAGGTCTGGGGTGCCAGGCCTGCTCTTGTCTCCACCACCCCTGCCCCTGGGGTGGTCTCTGTGGGCCGAAGTCAGTGGTAAGGAAGCAGCCACAGGCCAGTCTGTCTGTAGTCACCCTGGGAGGGGGCTGAGGAAGCCGTTTCCACCAGAGCTCTGCACAGACAGATGTCACTGACTGCTGCCTCTGATGACCCAGCAGACAGGCTCAATCAAGCACCTTCACTTGGGGGTGCCAAGCCCCAAGGGCACCCCAGGCCCCACACAGATCTCTGCTAAGAGCAGTAAGTGTCACTGAATGCTTCCAAGTGCTGACACAGGAAGGGAAAAGGATCAGGCAGGAAGGGGGCAAGGACAGGGGTGAGGGACTTTGGTTTCACACAGCACAGCCTCTGGAAAAGGGAACTTTCTTTCTTCCTTTTGGTATTGGGGAATGAAGTCGGGGCAGCTGCAGGTACACGCCCCACCACTAAGCTACTTCGCAGCGCTTCCCGAATTCTCCTTGGAGACAGGCTCTTGCTCAGTTGCTCAGGCTGGCCTTGAGGTCCTCCTGCATCAGCTTCCGTAGAAGCTGGGATGACAGAGGTGAGGCCATGACCGGTAAAGGGGGACTTTCGGTAAAGGTCTAAACAGGGTAAACAACCAAGCCACGTGACTATGTTGAGGCGGAGCCTTTAACAGAGAGGGCACAGCAAGCGCAAGGCTCCCGCGGCCGCCAGGGGCATTCAGGCTGCGTCCGCAGAGGCCCGTGTGCAAAGCAAGACGGCCGCTGATGCAGGCCTCGGAGCTTCCTGTCCGCTGCCACATGACCCGGATTCCTAGTCATGCGCACAGAGCCCCAGGGAGTGCAAGGTTACAAAGAGCAGAACCTTGGAGAGCACCAGCATGCCCTCAGCGCGTTTACGAATACTGCTGTGTACGGTGACCGTCTCAGGTTTACACCATCCCCATCCCTACAAGGAGAAAGTGGAGCCGCACAGTGGGTGCAGAAGGCAAATCCAAAGGCTTCTGGCTCCATGCTCCATCCCTCCTACCCTTAGTGCACACAGCAGAGGCTCACTGCATGGAGTCTCCCTTCTCTGGGTGTGAATGGAGTACACTTAGCTCACTGTTCCACCCAACCTCAGGACCTTTGCACAAGCACTTCTCACTGTCTGGAATGTTCCCTTGCTGGCTACCACCTTGCTATCATCTAATTCATTTTGGTTTAATTCATTAAGGGTTGCAGCTTCCAAGAAGCCCTGGTAACTGCTGGGGCTCTGAGAAGAAGGTCTGCAGGAGAGAAGTGTAGATGGAGTCGAAAGGCAGGAGAACCAAGTGTGAAAGAGGAATTCAGAGTGAGGGAAGGCAGGAGAGATGGGGAGAGGGAGAACAGGAGAGAGGACAAAAGGAGAGAGAACTGCCCGACACTCCCACATCACTCAGAGCCCAGAAGGCCTGCAGGGCCGTTGCCTCCTGGCCCTCTTGGCTGAGCTGGGAACTGAGCCTCACTACTGGAAGCACAACCTCTGGGAGCCGAGCTCTGGGGAGGGATCTGTCACTGCACCTTCCAGGTTAATGGGGTCAGGGGCTACTCTGAGTGAGTGTCGGGTTCCTCGAGGGGCTAAGGGAGCTGCCTCCCTCTGGACCCTGCCCACAGGATAGGGCTTGTGCATCCCTGGAAAGGGCTCTGGGCCCAGTGCTGACTTAAACACCCGCTCCCTCCAGCTTGGGGCTGGAGACAATAATCACTGATAACTGGGAGTGACGCATATCTCAGATACTTGCCACCGTCCCACACTGTCACAGTTCTATAGGTAACAAAATAGAGGCATAGCTGGATGCACTGGTGAATACCTGCAATCACAACTGACAGGGAGGCTGAGGCTGGAGGATCTCAGATTTGAGGTCAAACTGGGCAACATGGTGAGGCTGTCTCAAAATAAAATTGAGAAGGGCTGAGGTATAGCTCAGCGGCAGAGCATTTGCCTAGTAGCACAAGATCTCGAGTTCAATGCCTGGTACCACAAAACAAAAACAAAGACAAAAACCCACAAAATAAACCCCCTAACCTAAGGCAGAGGGTTGATATCACTTACCTAGATCACCCAGCCAGTAAGTAACAGAACCAAAATTTGCTTCCAAATTTGACTCCAGGAATCCAAGCTCTATCCATTATATCAGTTTTTTTAAAGAGTAACATTTAACAAGATATTTAACATTAAAATCCCTTTTCCTAGAGATGCCCACCATGTTCATGTCCTTTCAAAGACATTTCATGAATATTCAAGCAAGTACACACCCATTTTCCTCTCATTTTTTCAGAGCATACTACACACCGTTATGCAATATGCCATTTTCAGAGGATCGATTTATCTGCCTCTTTGTATTAGGACATAAAGGGCATTTCTCTCTTTAAGGCATAGAGTACTCAGTGTGGAGGCACCTTATTTGCATCAGGCTCCCCTCATGGACACTTAGATTATGTCCAATCCCCAACTCATGGGCACTTAGGTTAGTGCAAAGCTTTGCTCTTACTGTTGATGGTGCACTGGCCTTAGACATTCACTTTGGTACAACATATCTAAAAGATAAATGTACCTAAGATAAGTTCTTAGAGGAGGCAGGGCCAGTCACCGGGCAGGCACATTTGTAAATGTGATAGATGTTGCCAGCTTGGCCCCTAAGGGACCATATTGACTGCGGTTCCAACTGACCCATGAGGGATTGCTGTTCTCCCCACCTGTCTAAGTGGGCTGGATGTCAAGGATGTGACAAGGAAAGAGGGGAGAGACAAAGAATCCAAATGTATCCAGAAGAGGGTGATGATGAGTGATAAGAAAATGCTGGGTTGGCTGGTCACTCGCTCGGCGACTTTAGAGCGGTTACTGGGTAACTGTTTGCCCTGGCTTAGGAATTGAGCCAAATGCGCTTGTTAGTCACAACTGTCCGCCAGGGGGTGCTGGGTGTCCCCACATGCCCTAGACCACAAAGATCACACCATTAAACCTGTGCCAGGCACTGTGATGTGTGTCACTTCAGTGTCCTCACAGTCACCTTGAGAAGGAAAAGCCCAGAGAAGTTAATCACTCGCCCAAGGTCACAAGGACCTAAGAGCAGGATGACTCTGGGATTCACCCAAGGTCAGTCTGACTTCACGGTCCATCTGACCTTAGGGTTCAACCTATCAACTACAGTGCTATCTGGCTGAGACTGTCTGTCCCAGCCAGGCGACCAAAGAGTTCACACTGCTTCCTGAGACCCCAGTATTGCTTCTCCCTATGGCTAGACCCTGAGACATGCTCTGATGGAGCTTCCTGGTGACATCAAACTGGTTCTTCTCACTGATGGCCTGGGGCCTCTATGCCATGAGGGTGAAGCTGGGGCTGCTGCGGTGGCTCAAATCTGGGCCTGCCTGGAGATCTCGGCATCTTGGCTATCCAGGAGTCCCCACTGGATGCCTACGTATCATTCATTCATTCATTCATTCATCTGTTCAACAAATACTGATTGCGTGTTCTCTTTTGGGCTTACAAGTCAAATGTATTTCAGTTACAGCGTCACCACATCTTTGCTGTGTGATCTTGGCTAGGCCACTCCCTGAGCCCTGGTTTCTGCATCTATCTTACCCTCTGAGGGTAGCTGGACAGTCAGAAGCACCTGGCCCAGGACCTGGAGTGGCAGAAGTTACTCTGGTAATCACCCAACAAGACGCACTCCACCCCTGCCCTGCCCTGCCCTGCCCTGCCCTCGGGGGCCTCAGTGTCCTCCGCTAGAGCAGAGGAGCATCCTTCCCAGGGCATCCTTCCCGGGGCATTTGAATGCCTGACCCCGGGCTGGCTCAGAAACCAGGGTCCTGAGCCCACCAGAAGATGGCCTTGCCCATGCACACCTTGGTGACTGATGCCTTTCTGAGAGCAGCTGATTTCTGCAGGACGCATTTATTTGACCCGAAGTCAGAGCGGCCACCCCACCCATGCCCCTTCCCAATCCCTAGCTACAAGCATTCTAAAATTAGCCAGTGGTTGCCAATGCCATGTAGACTCAGTGCCTGGGAACTGGAAGGCCTTGGCATTGTCACCTGAGCCTTCTTCCCCATCCAACTGCATAATGAATTGTCAGTCTCGGCCACCCCACCAATGGTCTCAAGTTTACAGCTGTTCCACCGTCAAGGATGCTGGGGCTAATGGCTCTGAGAAGACAGATCAACTGGAGAGCGTCAGGATGATAAATGGACTCGCCCAACGCCAGGATGTGGCTGCCAGGCTGCGCGTAAAAGGGAATGCCTAATTTGTTCGTACCCACAATTACGTGGAATCTGCTCTTCAGGTTATGATTTAGTGCGGAAGGGGTCCCAAGCACAGTCTCTGTTTGGAGGAATTAATTATTGCAAGTGGCGCCAACCTTTGAGCTCCGATGGCTTTGGATAACCTCCAGGGCCCTGGGGGTGGGGACACATCCCTGGTTAGGACCTGCCCCGTATGCATGGGAACACAGACTAAATGCATCAGAGGCACTGGGAGGGCTTTGGAGATCGATTTTTATCCCTGAGTCTGCCCGGAAACCTTCTGCACAAGCCTTCCCCTCACACATTTTTAAACAGACATCCACACGCGCCTTCACTGGGCTCCCCTCCCCCCAAGATTACGCGCCCCATCAGACATAATCCAATGAGCAGGTCAGCCACTGCCGCCCCACTGGATTCCAAGGGTTTCTCCTGCCAACTGAATATTTCATCCAGCTGTAGATATCATGAGGAAATGGCAAACAAAGAGAGAGATTTAATAACTGGAAATAAGAGTAAGGATGTGGAGAGTTTAATTTTTTTTTTGTATTGCATCTAATTGCAATCAACAGTAGACATCTGAGTCAGTGACAGCCTCAGCAAAATTGCTGCTGAGAGAACAGAATCTTTGTCTAAAAATAATCAGACATTCTGTGCACCACTGTTTGTTATAACGGTAATCGATGCTGGAGGCTTTGAATTCCATCAATTTATAGATCTGCGCAGGCCTGCCCGGCGATGAGGCCGGTGCGCGGAGGCCCTTGCCGGCTCGGGCAGTGCCGGCCGGTGTGTGATTAAGATAAGCCCCGATTCCTTTCATACATTCCTTATCAGGGGCTCATTCTCCAGCAGGCAGAGATGTTCACAACAGTTAAAGATTAGTGCAGCTTCTCAGACGCCAAATTTGAGGGTATTGATCAATAAATCAAATCAGGCCAATCAATCGCCCAATCAGGAGAGTCTAGCCAGTGCATTATTACCGGCGCCTTGAAGCCAAAGCTTTTCATGGGTTTCATCAAAACAGCCTCACCTTGGCTTCCCGCCAGCTGCTGGCTTGTCTAATAGACTCCACAGCCGAGAGGGGCCTCCTGCCCAGCGGAAGAGCAATAAATTTCTCATCAAACAGCCGATGGAGAAACAAGATGAACATCTGTTTTGCTGCAATGAAACTCCTGTGTTCTTCAGAATGTGCAAACCGCCTCTGACAGACCACCCCAAAGGCGGCTTCCCTGGCACTCGGTGGCCCCGCGGAATATTCCGCCGGTTATTTCAATCAGGTAATTTAAGGAGACTTTTGCATTCTTTTCTCTGCAGCTGCTGGAGCTCTGCAAAGACTGTTCCGGCGCAGTCGATAATAAATGCCATCCTGGGACCCTGTAGTATGAAGGCAATTTTATGATACCCATTATGTGGCAATGTAACTTCATTAAAAGCTGTTTATTCCCTCTAAGCATTTTAAGCACTTTCCCTTATCCATAAAGGAGGAGCCAGGAGGTTATTTTTACAGAAAGGGTTCTAGGCCGTATTTCTTTCCTCAATAACATGGGAAGCCTTGCCCGCTGGCCCGCTCACTTTGAGGAAACACAGCCCAGGGCAGCCAGTGAGGACCGTGAGTTCCAAGGATCTACACACAGGACCGCCTTGACTGTAGGAGCTCCAGCAGCTAAGGGGTCCAGCGAAGAGAGGACTGGAGAGGCCCTAGCTTTACCAGATCGCCACAGGCCCTTTGTTGTGGGTCCTATGTACCAAGGAGTAAGAAAGTTCCTGAATAAAACAGCTGGGAAAATGTCACCTAAAGCCAGCATTTTCCAAAATGCGGTTCCTTGGTACCTTTTTTTCAGGTTGGCACTAATCCAAAGCAATGTTTGCTTAGCCTGTTGTGAAGGCCCAAATTCTCCTTTACAGGGTACCTAGGAGCTGAAAGAGCATTTCATAGTCCAAGATGTGAATACCCTACTGTCAAGACTTCTTTGGCAGAGGCCTAGAGCCTCCTGGGCCGAGAGAGGCACTTTTCAGGGTCCGATAGGATGTTTTGCTCCCTTTAGAAGGGTCTGTGTGCATCCTAAGCAACAGGAAGGGTCAGTGAAGATGGCTTTTTGGCTTCCTTGAAAGTAGGGGAGGGCGGAAGAGGGGAAATGCTTCTGCAGGGAAGAGCACCTGTGAGGACCTGGCAGGAGGAGGAGGGCTCCCGAGGACGGGAGGATGGAGGATGCTGCTGAGGAGGAGGGAGGGATCTGGCTCAGCTGGGGCGGCAGGCCTGTGTCAGGGCCAGGGGATGCCATGGGGTGTGGGGATTCTGCTGGGTCCCCAGTGGGCCCACGAGCGGTCGGAGGCAGGTAACACACTAGGTAGAGGAATGGCTGGTGAGGTAAGGGTCACGTTGTCCCTGACCAGCCCGAGGTGCAGAACTGAAGGAAAGTAGGCAGGAACGATGACAATGGTGCTAGCAGTGCTAGCTAAGACCTCTCGGTTCTGCTCTGTGCCAGGCACAGCTCTGACTCATTTTATCCTCTCAATGACACTGTGAAGTCGCAAAATTATCACCCCCATTTTGCAGGTCAGCAACTGAGGCCAAAAAAGCAAAGTTAACCTTTGGAGAATCACACTGTGAATAAAGAGAATCGATCATGAACACTCCTCAGGTGCTTTTGGAGGTCCCTGTCCTGTGCACCCACCATGTATTTTCATGACTTGTCTTTCTAATACTGCTCCAGTATTGTGACTTTCCCTGTTTCACAGATGCGCTTCTGAGAAACAGACTCGGGCAGAAGGGAGTAAGGAGGCCAGGGAGGGTGGGGCTGGGACTGGGCAAAGTCCTGACCCCTCTAAAGACTGTTTCGGGGCTAAGACATTTGCAGGGCTCCTGCAGGGCTCTGAGATGAGGAGGGCAGTCCCAGCCCCTCACAGAGCTCCGACTCCTGCCTCAGCCAATTGTTGTTGAGGAGGCAGCCATAGGATCGGACACTGCTCCTTCCAGCCCTCTCCCTCAGGCTGTCCCGCTTGGAGCAAAGGCCCTACGGGGTCCCACATGGCCCATGCCCAGCCCTTGTCAGCTACGCCTTGCCTCGTACTGTGAGGCCTTGCTGTCTCTCCCATTTTCAGGGTGTGGGCTGACTGGAGTCTGGTGGACACCAGCCATGCTCCAGCCCAACTCTCAGGTGCTGTGACTGCAGGAAAAGCCCTGGCCCTGGCCCTACATCTCCACTTGAGTCCTCTTTATGGCCATCAATAACGGGACTTCGTTTCAGATGGCTGCCTATAAATACCTACCTCTCCACTGGCCTCCAACTCTCTACCCAGCCCTCAGCACAATGCCAGGCACACGGAATATCGAAGAAATATTTGTTGAGCAAAGTAGGGAGTCCTGCCCTGCCAGTGTTCTCCAAGTGTGGGCCCTGTGGCCTTTCACTCCCCCATCCCAGCTCAGTCCCATCCAAAGTCTTCCCTAGCTCTGGGTCACATTCTGTGAACTACATGTGGGAAGGGAGTAGCTAGACATGAAAGCAGGAAGGAGGGAAGAAAGGAAAGCAGGGAGGGAGGGAGGCAGGAATGTGTGAAAGGAGAGGACAGGGTCATGCGTCTATGCTCACTGAGCCAAGAAAGCTGTGGAACACAGATAAACGCAGTCAGAGGGCTGGACTTGTCACCCCGAGAGCAAGTTACAATCCTGCCAGACCATGGGGCTGTCCGCCCAAAATACAGATATGTCCCAGGGTCTCTCATACAGAGAGGCCACAGTGTATTAGATTTATCATACACTCCAGCCAAGATGTGCTGCCGAGATTTCAGAGCAAGATTTATTACACTGGCGGGTTTTTAAAATGAAAGTGAAAAGAGGATATTCTGGCAAAACCCAGGGCTGTTAATAGGGTGAGAATCACATAAAATGGATTCTCTTCCAATCTCTTCCTCTGTGTGCACGCACAGACCTTTGGAAAACTCTGGGGTTTCAGGAAGAAGACGCTGGGCTCAATGTTTTCACGCTGACCTGCAGGCTGACCTTGAGCAAATTACATTTATTCTTTGGATATATGTTTCTTATCTAAGCAACAACAATAAGAAAAAATAATAGCTATAATTATTGATTTCTTACTCTACGCTGGGCACTCTACATGGAGTTATTCTTTGATTTTTAAACATTTGCATTTTTTTTTAGATTTTTTTTTTTTTAATTGAACTCACGACTTCATGCCTGCCAGGCAGGCACTTACGCCACTGAGCTAAATCCCCGGAAGTACTTTTTTAACTGATACACTAAACAAAACAAAACAAAACAAAACAGTACAGATTTATGGGATACCATGAGGTGGGAATGTGAATCGTGGCAATAACCCCTTGGGACAGTGACCATCTTTGTCCCTTTATATGGGTGAGGCTCAGACAAGTATGGTTACTGGGATAGCCAGGGGCAGTCTGCTAACCCAGACCTGGGCCAGCCCCAGTCAGAGACTTGCTGGGACCGTGATCTTCCTCTCTGGGAAAAGTTAGCTCTACCTATTGAGACAGAAGCTTCGAGACACTCACACCTTATCATTCCTGTGCTGAGTGGAGATTCCTACAAAGCAGCCCAGCCATCCACAGTCTTGGTGGTAGCTGCCTAAAGGCAGCTGCGAGGAAAACCCACCCCACAAAACAAAACAAAACAAAACAAAACAAAACAAAACAAAACAAAACACAGTCCATTGGATTTGGCTTCCTGTGGTGTTTGCTGCTGGATTCTCAGGATCTCAGTCAGAGTTTTAGCTTGTGTTGGGCATACAAGCAGGTAAGCATGGGAAAGGGGACAAGGAGGAGAGATGGAACAAGTGTGGCTGGAGGAGTCCAGCACTGAGAAGACCCAAACTCTAGAATGGTAGCTCTCAATCACTTGGCAGCGTATAGAGATACGTTTTTGTTGTAATGCTGGGGATGGAACCCAGGGCCTGGCGCATGCTAGGTAAGTGCTCTGCCACTGAGCTACACCCCAGCCCTCTACAGACATTTTGATCATACTTGGAGGTGAGATGCTATGGGCACCTAGTAGCAGGGGCATTGATAAACTCTGCAGTGCACGTGACTGTTTCTGCAACAATCAACAAATCAATAATCTAAGATGTCAGCCATGCACAAAGCTGAGAACATGGCTCTACAAAGGGTGACAGGCAGTTCCCCTGAAGCACAGAAGACTAGATGGGAGAAGAGCTGAGATCTAGGTAAGCAAAGGACATACCCACAAACAGGTTTCAGGTCAACATAAGGAAGATGGCCATGGTGACCAGAAGTGAGTATTTTTAATCCCCAAAGCCATCCCAGCATTAGCTGATCAACTGGAAGATCAAGCCTGAAACAGGGGGTTGGACACAATGACCTGGCATTAACTCACATCCCAGGGGGATGAGATCAATGAGGTTTGAGGTTCCATCCAGAATCTTCTTATGGATCATCTCACTTAATCCTGTCAAAGGCTCTAAAACACGGGCACTGTGATTATTCTTGTTTTGTAGGACATGGAGGCTCAAAGAGGTAAAATCACGAATCTGAGGTCACAAAGCTTAAGTAGTGAAGTCAGGATTAGAACTCAAGTCTGTCTGATTGTAAACCGCAAGAGATACCCCTCAAACTCAATCCACTTGCTCAAGCATGGTTCCCAATGTTTTTAATTTAAAATTAAACCCAGGGTCGCACCCACTGCCCACCTCACCCACCACCGCTTTGAGAATCACAGGAAACACAGACCTGGTGCCTGAGACCCAAGTTCAACAGTTCAGCCTTCTCTCAATGTTGAGGACACAAAAACATGCTCAGTAAGTTGCCCAGCCCCCTGCTTATTTTTTTAAACAAAAACACAGCAACTAGCAGTGAAAAGACGTTGTCCCAAGCATGCACTCTAATTGATGTCCCTGACTACTCAGGAACACGGATAAAAGGAAACTCACTGTATTAATAGGCTCTCATGCTAATTAGCACAATTTATTGTCGGGGAGGCAGTGCCTGCCTTCTGCAAATGTTACAAGTGTGGACAAAAAAACTTTTGTCATGAACCCAATGTGGGATGGCCGTGTGACCAAGCCTACCACAAAGACACAGCAAAAGCACATGGTTTCAAGAGGCTACTTGGAGCTTGGCTGTCACTGCACACACTCATGACGTAACATGATTATTTCCCAGTAATAAGAAAGCCCCAATTTAAATGCCAGCCGTTGCCGCACAGAAATACCCAATTCTCACTGTTTGGGGAAGCCTGGTGACTGCGAAGCTTCGTGGAAATGTGTGAGGTGTGGGTGAGGGGCTGGGAAAGCTAGAAAAACCCCTTACATGTTTAATATTCAATAAATGTGTCAATTTTACATACAGAGGCAAATGGTCTTTATTGAGGAATTGGTAAATTTCCTTCGAGAAAAGTAAGTGCATTTTAGCCTTCAAGGAGTCCCAGATGAATAGAAATGGAATGTGATTTGTGATAAAACTCAGCTGCTCTATAAAAGATGTTAAATAAATGTTGCTGTTTCACCAGGGATATACAAAATTGATTGCATTATAGACTGATTCTAAGATGCTGCATCCCTGTACGGTCCCTCATCAGCTTCCGTGTGTGTAAAGTGGCTCACGGAGAGGTTTCAGACTGCATGGCACTCCTCTTCCTCCTGTGGCAGAATTTTCTAGAAGTGTAAGCCCCTTACCATGATTTGATTTAGGTCAAACCAAAGTAAAGTGCTGATATGTGACTATATGACCTCCCCCAAATGGCAACTTCATCTGTATGTATTTAATGTTTCTGGCCGACTGGCTATCCTTTTGGGGACAGATGACTAACACCACCTGAGAGGAATGTGGTCACCTTCTGAGGTGCACCGGGGGAGGTGTCAGTTCCCTTGTGCCCTTCCTTCTCATTTCTATGGAGCATCATGCGAACTGGGATGTAATCACTGACTCCCATGTCTATGCCTTCACAGCTAGATTAGACATTCCAGGAAGGCAGGCACCCTTGTGCTCCTAGCACCTAAGGTGCCTGGCAGACAGCAAGTGCCCAGGAACGATGTGCTGGATAAGCAAATGAATGAATGCTTCATCGAACAAATGAAGGAGTCCGGGAAATGTGAGACGTTCATAAGGAAAGTGCCTGAGGCTTCCCGTTCCCCACCCCTCCACCTACCACCCATCCCTGACCCATTGGTTATTCCTGCCTCCACGCCCCCCTATCTGACTTTCCCAGCAGCAAAGAGGAAGAAGAAATGAGCTGACAGGAGATCGCCACCGCTGGGCCAACAACTCTGGCTGCACCTGGCTGTGTCTAGAAGAACAGCTCATCTTTTCTTCCCTCTCTCCCTCCCGGACAGTCACTGGCTGTGCAGACATTTTCCAAAGAAAAGACTGGAGACCACAAAATTGCAGGTGGGAAATCTGCCTATCGGTTCAGAGGATTCCAGTCTTGCAGCTGCCCAAATCTTCCAGCAGAGAGACAGAGACTGCCCTAAGCCCCGAGTTTATGGGAAGCTCCTTGGTGCTCCACGGCGCTTTGCTCAGCTCTTCGTGGAGCTAAGGCTGGAAGGGAAATCATTTCTTTTCCTATAACTCAGAGCAATTATATTCTCTTAACGCCGACATCTGGCTCACTGCTGCTCTCCTTGCTTACATTTTCCAAACGTTATCAGTTCTGGGAAGATCAATTATTACTGAAAAGTTGAGAAACGCTCACCGGTTATTTGCATTGATTTGGTTGACAAGGCACAGGCTCCTTTTGAACTACGGGTGTCTACAGAGGGACAGGGAGGAGAAGAACGCACGAATCTGGGGCAGCCAGGTTTGGAGCCTCCATTCCACTGCAGGGACCTTGGAGGGTGCAAAGCTAGGCCCAGGGTGGGGACACTTTGCCACCCTTTCCCAAACTCTCAACAAAGCCATTTCCGTAAAGACAAATGGGAAGCCAGAGTCTGCCAGCACCACGAGCAGCTACCACGATATAATTGGCCTGTTACTGCATCATCTTTAATCAATAGGATCCGGAGTTTCCACAGCTTGGACAGCCCAAATCTCCCTGGCAGCCAAGAAACAGCGGGTTGTTAAAAGGCCCAATAGTTGTGCCTCACTAATGGGTGGCTTGTTCCCTCAACCCTGCTGATTTTTTAAATAAACCTAAATTCCAATAATTGTTTAATGTTTATTTTTATTTAGTTCTGGTTCAGATGCTCTGCGTCTCTCTGACAGAAATTGATATCTGGCTCCTGGTGAGCTTTATTAAAACACACACACACACACACACACACACACACACACACGTCTGCTGCATACCCCGGGATGTGGTTATTTATCTGGCCTGGCTGAGGCATGGGACCCACGTGTTTGGAGTGGGAGATGACACAGGGGCAGTCTTGCCAAGCTGTGCCTTCTCCTTGGCTCCTTCCCAGGGCAGTGGTTAGGGGCCCTGAGAGTCTTTCACGGGAGCCTGTTCTTACTTCATGCAGCAACAAAGGCAAGACTGGGCTTCTAATTACACCTGGCACCCTCAGCTCCTGTGGTGTCTCTGGTGGCCACATGCTGGAAAGACTGCCCTTCCTGGCTTTAGCTATGACAGTTGGGAGGTTAGGTGTATCAAATGCATTTCCAATTTACACTATTTTCAAAATATGATGGGTTCATTAGGATGTGTCCCCGTCATAGGTTGAAAAAGCATATGTACCAGGAAGTTTACACGCTCACTTACAAAATCATGGCAAACTGATGACCTGAAGGTCAGGCTTGCCAAGGTCAAGGATACGTGAGACTTTTTTGCACAGTGCATCAGGCTCATTAAACTGGGCCTGCCTGAACTTCTCTATCTTCATCACCCCAAGAGGAATCAGCCAAAGACACCTGTAAGACAGATGCTGGGTCTCTCCGGTGTCTGTCCCCTTCTGCTGATGCCAACACTACCAGACTCCAATAGGCCTCACCAGGGTACTGGGAAGCCTCACCAGAGTATGAGAACATTGCACTGGGTTCTGCCTGTTGTTCCCCACCCCATCCTAGTTCCCAATCACCCTGGGCAGACACTGATCCCTACCACCAGCTGGCTCCAGTCACTGCTGATTTCTCTTGCTTCCTGACCCTACCCAGTCCTCCTCTACCTCTGCCTTCCCAGTATATTTACTGGGCCTGAGGCCAAGGACCCAGCCACAAGAGACACAACCTTCCAATACCTCTCCAACAAAGCAAACGCAAGAGGAAATGAGTTAGAATTCCTCTTTCCGTTGGAGAAAGGGAAGCCCGGAATCAGTGAGAAGTTTCTGCAGTAGGTAGAGCGCAATGCTGGAAAGAACCCACATCTTGTCATTGCAGAGACTGAGTTTGCTCCCAGAGACTTACTATGTGTCCTGTCAAACCACTTGCCCCTGGACCCCGGTGCTGGTATTCACTGCTAATTCATACACTCATCCTGGAGGATTCGGGCCATGTTTGGGTACTGCTCCTTACTACTACTGGGGGACTGTTGTTGTTGGCACCCCATTCTTGGAGATTACCTCATAACCAAATCCTCAACATTCCTTCCACTGGGGCATCCAAGAGGCTCTGTTTGCACTTGGAATTCACTTCTGTTTGCAGCAAGCACCTGGACAATCTTTAGTGGGCCCCTGTGTTCCTTGCAGGGCCTGTAGGTCATCCTGCTCCACCCTCATGCCCAGTGAGCACCTGTCCTGCCACCAGCCACACCAGCAGCACCATGGCTCTGTACGTAATTGACTCTAATAACTGTCCCAATACATATAGCGTGTACTCAGGGTCTATTATCAGCTAATGAGTAAATAATATTCTGTTCTAAATCTGAAAGCACTATTAGATACCAGAGGGGGACTAATGGGCATTTTAAGACCCCTTTAATCACATATTAACGTGACTCAAAGCAGGCTGCAGAGCTCATATGCCAGCTACCCTGCGACAGAGCAGCCTTTTCCATCTCAACAAAAAACAAAGCATGGCAGAGGACAAGCCCCCCACCCCCGGGGCTGGTAAGCAGCTAGGCCAGCCCACCACAGCTGCAAGAGCATTCCTGATATGCGTTGCTATCTTGGAGCTAAGTAAGTGCAATTGTTGCCACCCCTGATTTTCTGGGATGTGACAGGAAAGGGAGTGTATTAATTTCCTGGGACTGCAGAAATGAATTCTCACAAACCAGGTAGCTTACAACAACAGGGAATGACTCTCTTACAGCTCTGGAAGTCCAAAATCAAGGTGTGTGCTGGCAGGGTTACACTTGCTCTGGGTTCTGTGGAGGACCCTCCTGGGCTCCTCCAGTTCTGGTGGTCCTGGAAATCCTTGATTTGTGTGACTTGTAGCTGTATCACACCACGCTCTGTCTCTGTTGTCACATGGCTGCCTCCTCATGTGTCTATGTCTTCACATGGCTTTCTTCCAAGGGTATCAGTCGCTAGATGAAGGGTTCACCCTGCCCAGTGTGTCCTCAATTAATGACACCTACAAAGACCCTTTTCCCAAACAAGCTCCTACCCCGAGGGTCTGAGAAGACTGAAATTTTGGGGAGACAGGATTCAACCCAATACATGGATGAGAGTCTGGGGCTGGTAGTGCCAGAGTGGAGAAAGACACTAATTTTAACTCTCTGAGTGACTACCATGGAGGTCCTGTACCCCAACTCTGTTAAGCCTTTTGGAAAAGCTCAAGCACCATCCCCAACTCCTCCCGCCCACACATCATGTCACATTACCAGTGCTATTTCTTATTAGCCACTTCCATCGACTCACATTAATATTTGTTTTCCCTGATACAATGCAAGAGTCTCCTCAGATTAGTAACTTTCGTGTCACATTAGCAGAAGCAACTGTGAATATAATACAGTCCTGATATGACACAGTCTGATGGAGAATTGCTAACACGACACGACTCCTCTACATGGGACTGCTGGTCTGTGTTGAGTGAAGCCAGGGCATACTGAAGCGATTGGTCCCTGGCAAGCACAGCCACATGAGTCACCTCAACTGACTTGGTAAGGTTCAGGTATGGAGCGAGGTCCTCCTTTGGAAGGCCCCCACTTAGGACATCTCTCTTGTCCCCAAAGATCTCACCTCCTAGTCCTTACAGAGTGGTCTGGCTCTTCTCTGAACTGTCCAAGCAGCCCTGGCATCTGTAGAGAAAAGGTGATAGGCAGAGAAAGGGACCCATTACACTTTCTTCAACCCAGTCCTCTGTGCTCTGCCTTCATTGGGGTGACAAGCAGGGCTGAGGTTGCCAAAGCCGATTCATCAAGCCTGTGTGGGCACAGCTGAGCTGGGGTGAGTGAGGAGCCCGCAGCTGCGAGGTTATGCTGACAAGGCCGTAGGAAAGTGGCAGGGGACAACACTGAGCTGGTATGAGCTGTCACAAAGTGGGTGAAGGATAAACCTCTCAAGCTAGCCCAATCTCTGGACTGGCTGGAATTCAAGTTTTGCCACTGCTATGTCCTAGCTGGATGATCATGGGCAAGTAACTTAACCTCCTGGTGCCTCAGTTCCTCCTCTGTTAAATGGGAATACAACACAGCCTACCTAATAGGGCTGTTATAAGAGAACAAAAAGCACTTAGACCAGTGATGGCAAACCTTTTAGAGGCTGAGTGCCCAAATACAACCCCAAACCCACTTACACATCACAAACTGCCAACACTGCAATTAAACCTGAATAATGAGGTTTAAGTTTAGAAAAAAAACCCAACTCATACAACTTGTGACAGAATCAAAAAGAGGATCAACGTGTGCTCACTACAGCACTCATGCCACAGGTTTGCCACCCCTGACTTAAGACCCTTGCACAGTGCTTTGCATGTAACAATCAGGCCTCCCCACTGCAAAGAGATGGATGCCCTCCTGGCCTTTCCAGGTCATCAGTGTGCTCTGGCAAGCACCGGGTTAGGCATGCAGAGCAGAGAGAGCTGAGTTTCCACTCAAGAAGTTCAATGTCTATCTAAGGAGACAAAAGCTGGAAGTGGGAGGCAGAAGTTGTATTGCAAGGGTCTTCAAATCACCCCAAAGAGCCTGAACTTTATCTGAACAGTGGGAGGAAAAGGCCCTGGGATGCTGTGGCCCTCACTGGAACCACCTGTCATCTGACTGGCTCTGGACATCCTGGAAGAGAGGCTGAGCGGTGGTAAGAGGCAGAGACAGACAGAGGCAAGGATCAGAGTAAATGAGCTGAGTGTGGCTTTTCATCGACCAGGCTTGATCTCTCATCCTCTACCATCCCGTCTGGGGCACGGGTTCAGACACAGCCCCTACCCCACTGCACCACGCTCCACTCCAAGCTCTCCCTGCAAGGTTGCGGATAATTCCTACTGCCTCCAAACAGCGCTCCACGTGGCAGCCAAGAGCCCACTGCCAAGAGGCAAGGGGCCAAGATTCCCTTCCAACAGAGACATCCATTTGCCCATCAGAACGCGGGTGCACACGTGCCAGAAAACTGGACCAATGTCGTCCACCAGGCAGATGACGCTGTCAGGCTTCTCAGCCCTGCCTGTTGTCCCTCAGGCCTGCCGGCAAGGAGGAATCCACACCCCAAGGACCCAAAGGCCTGCTCCCTCCACTTTTGACCTCATCAGGCGCTGGGGTCAAAGTGCAAGGGCTCAAAGTCTGGCCAACCCAACAAGCAACTGTGACCTGGGCCAAGTCATTAACTTCTCTGGGCTCCAGTAGCCTCCACACCAGGAGATTCAGGTAACCACTTCTAGCTCACAGAGTACTGGGAAAATCAAATAAGCACATATACAAAAAGTGCTTTTCCAGTACCTGGCATTTAGTTCATGTTCAATCAATGTTAACTTCAGGTATTACTATCTATACTTTCTCAGTGCAGAACTTAGGGAACAGTCATCTCAGGTATCCAAGAACAGGCTGGGAACCACAGGGGCAATAGAAAAGGCATCCGAGCAGCTAAAATAGCTGTCAGAAGTCAGCACATGGAAAGACTGACCATGAAAACCGTTTTCTATCATGTTATGGCAATGTACTTAACATAATAGTAACCACCTCTGGTCCCAGCACTGGGCATGGCTATTTATTTATTTTGCGGTACCAGAAATTGAACTCAGGCTCTTGTGCTTGCCAGGCAGGCACTGTGCTGCTGAGCTATATCCCCAGCCCTGGGCATGGCAATTTAAATACACCTTGTTTAACCAGCAACATACTGGTAAGTGTTTATCAACCAGCTTTTGATAGGGGGATGGACAGGAAAGTTCTGATGTGCACCACTGCCGTGGTACAAATTCTCCTGCCTTGGTCAAATTTTAAGCCCCCATTGTGATGTCACTACACATGGAGCCAGGGAACAATGCCATCAACCCTGGTCACTGGTGCACCCCCCCGTCCTCTCCTTGTCCCAGTGAAGCCAGTGGGGCTTTAATGTCCATTTTATAGACAAGAACTCATCTATGAGGCTCAGAGACATCTGTTCCCTTGGCCAGGGTCAGGATCGATTGAGCAGTGTTGACTTCAATGTTCACGCTCTCTACACTGGGTCCCAACACCCCCATTAGCACAGCTGCCCAAACTCTTGCATCTCCCACGCTCACTGCTCTTTACCACTGTCTAGAGACCACTGTCCCATCAAGATCACTCTGGTCTGGCTCTGCAGACCTTTCTGATGTCCAGTGTGTTGTGGGCCCCATGACTTTTCTACTTTTCCTTTCCCAGGTGGCAGAAGGGTACGTCTCATCCCATCTATCCACCCAGTCACCACATATTTTCCTAGTAAAACAGCTGATGGTCCTGCATCACCACTACCAAGAGCCCCTATGACACACAGGTCCCATTGGCAGCATCTACAAAGCGATTTAATCAGAATAAGGCAACTTTTGCTTATATAACCAAACAGTGCAAGGGTAGCTTCAGGCATGGATGGATCTAGTGCTACAAAAAATATTAGCAAGGTTTGATTCTCCCGCTCAGGTGTTACTTCCCTGAGCCATCCTCTCTCGTCACAAATGACTCAGATTTTAATGTCAATTACCTGTGGATCGTGCTGAAGTGCAGAGCCTGTTCTAGGAGGCCAGGTGGGACCTGCACGGCTAATGACCACTCAGGTGATATCCCTGCTATGGGTCCACAGTGAGCCAAATGAAGTAGTGAGAGTCTAAATTCCCAAACTGCTCATGGGATCCCTAACATTGCTCACAATGATAGCATGTCTCAGAACCACAGCACCTTGGAGGCTGCTCCGATCTGCACGGCTTCCTCACATGCCTTTCTGTTACTGCCTTTTGATTCTTCAAACTTTTACTAAGCAATCACTAAGTGCCCAGTCAATACCAGTCCTGGGCTGATACTGGGGATGTGGAGAGACCCAGCACCAGCCAGCTATAGGGAGCTGTTGGTCCTCGCATTTAGCAGGAAAACTTGAGAGGACCTGTGAGCTCAATCTCAGGGTAGTAATAATAATAACATACACCTGCAGTGCTGCTTACACACCAGGGACCATTCCAAGCCCTTTATAAATAGTAACCCACTTAGTCCTTTTAACTGACCCTATGCAGTAGGTCTAATGGTTAACCCCAGTTTACAGATAAGGTGAATAAGATTCACAGAATTAAACCAAGACATACCTGGCTGAAGGGTATAAAACCTGGAAAGGGAAAGAGAAATGTCCATAGGAAAACTGTGTGGCATGTGGTTCTCTGTTGGGACTAAGAGATGCTCCTGGGTGGAGTACTCGACCTCGACCCCGGCTGGCAGAGGAGGGAATCAGTCAGATGTACGTGGGCAAGTGGCAGCTTCCATTTGAACCATCCTTCCATCCCACCATGTCCGACTTTACCCCCTAACCTAGGAAAAATGACCTCTGGTAGCCCTAGGGTCAGGTACTCGCTGAACTAAAGTGATTTTTTCTCCACTGTTTTCAGATACAACTAAGAGAGAAATGTGACTGGAACAAAACCATGTGCACTCATTGGCTACTATCCTATCCATGGTTGCTTCCTGTCACAACGCAAGAGAATAGACATGACAGAGACCACAGGGCTCCTAAAGCAGAAAATATTTACTATCTGGCCATTTCCAGAAAGATCTGTTTAGACAGAAATAACACCAATAACAATTAACAGCAACAGTGAGCATGTACTGTCTGTCAGATACAGCAGTTTATCATATTTCTTATAGCAACCCTGTAAGTTGGGGAAACTGACGCACGAAGAAGTTAGCAGCAGGCAACCTCAAGGTCATGCAGCCAGTTGGCAGTAGAGCTGGGATTTGATTTCCGCAGCGTGACCTCAAATCTCATGCTCTTAGTAGCTCTGCTAATCAAACACAGGTCTTCTGGAAGCTTCAGAGGTAGGTGTCTAAATCGGGGTATAATTTTCCAGTACCGTCCAAGACAGACAGACAGACACACGAGTTTTGCTGGAGCAAGCAGTAAATCCCACAGCACTCTCTCTGTGGCAAGCTGCTCAGTGCTGTCCCGCTGAAGAGTCTCAGTGAGCAGCGGGACACAGTGGGCTGAGGCTGTGCGTCCGTGGTGGGGCCTGGCCACCAGCGTGAGTGCCGTCCCTCACACGCCTGCAGCTGTACACACCGGCTCTGGGGATAACCACACCTCCCAACGTGGGGTCTGGCAGGCCTGGCCACAGTTCCCAGGAGCCCTCCAGCCTCTGCTGTTTCCTGTCTCTTAGTGTAGCCTTCTGTGGTAGCTGCTGGCGCAGCCTTAAGGGTCAAGCCCACCACCTGCCCTGACAGTCACTGGAATGCTTAGGGCTGGGCTGGGGGACAGAGACTTGTACTGCCAGGAAGGGAGGCAGGGGCAGGTCACATGTCTGGGAGACAATGTAGAACTTTCCACAGGCCCGGGTGTGAGTACTGGATGGTGCCATTTACCAGCTTTGAGTGATTCGAAGCAAAGCATTTCTTTTCTTTGGGCCTCAGTTTCCCTTTCTGTATAATGGATGTGACGTTAACAACCCCCCACGGAAGAATTATTTTGACTTTTAAGAAAGGACATTTGGCCACTGCTTGGCATACAGGATGCGGTTGAACTGGCCTGGTTTCAAACCCTGTCTGTACCACATGGCTGTGCAGCTACTACTTTGCTGCGCCTCCGTTTCCTCATCTATACAATGAAAATAATTATAGGTCTCCCTTCTGGGTTTTGTTGTAAGGATGAACAGAGCAGCCTTCATTAAGGTATGTGGAACATTAATTCAGTGACAAAGGTATCCTTATTTTCTGGCATAAGGGTGACAGGAACCAGCTTGAGCAGTCAGTCCTACGTCCCACCTGGTAAGGTGACCCAGTGCTCTGGGCCCTGGTGCTTGCAAATATCCCAGCGCCACGTGGCTCTGTGCTGTGGCGTGAGCTCATTTGGAATGGGCTGGATTCCCAGAGGATTCCTTTTGGTGGGCTATGCCCAGGGGATCGTGACGAGATAGCTGACAGGGAGACAGACGAAGTGGCTGTGCTTAAATGCCCTTCCAATGATTTAGTGCCCTGGCCTGCGGCTCTGAGCAAGGGACAAGCTGCTTGTCCCATCTGTGGCCGAGCTTGGGTCTCACATTCAGCCCACAGTACTCAGCGCCACACACATCTCAGATTTCCCAGGGCCAAGAGGCAACTGCGAACTTCTGCCACCCTCCAGCTCCCACCATTTCTCCCAGCATCTTCCTCATGGGGGGGGGCACTACGACCACCAGCTGCTCAGCCCTGGGGCCAAGGAGGCATTTGCATTCACTCTGTCCTGCCACATTACATCATCTACCCCTGGGCCATCAGCTCCACTTCCAAGGCCAAGGCCAAGCCCGGCTCAGCCAACCTCCTCCAGGCCACTGGCCTGCCCACCATGATGCTGTTCCAGGGAGACCTCTGAAAATGCCACTGCATCTTGTCACTCTGTGCACATCTCCACCTGTTGCGTGGCCACTGGAACAACAGCCTGGGCCCCCTCCTGTGGCCGAGGGAGCCAGAGAGCTGTGTGCCATCCTGGTTCCACCCACATCTCCCAACCCCTCTGAGCTCCGGTAACACTGGGTGAGGCCCAGAGGAAACTTCTGACACACACCATTCACATGTACACAGACACACCCTACACTACCCAACACACCCACCTACCCCCACACACCCACACCTGCATAAGCAGACAACAGCACATCCTTACACGCACAGCCCAGACACTCCCACCACTATCCCAACTCCTCTACCTTCGGGGTCCATTCAGTATCCCCTCCCTGCTGCTGGACCCCAGCACATTGCTTATTTCCACTGTAAACTTGCATTTCTCCTATGCTACTTTCTTACACGCTTAGCATCTGTCCTGCCTCCACTGAGACTATGGATGCTGAGAGCCAAAGTATTCTTCTCAATCAGTATTAAAGGCAAGGAGGAATCATCCTTAGTCCCTTTTCTGTTTAAAAAGGAGTTGCACCTGGGCATCGTGGTGCATGCCTGTGATCCCAGTACTCTGGGAGGCTGAAGCAGGAGGATCACAAGTTTGACTCCAGCCTGGGCAACTCAGTGACCCAGTGAGATCCTGTCTCGCAGTAAAAAAATAAAAAGGACTGGGAATGAATGGTTATCAAAAAATATGATGGGTGTTTAATTAAAAAAATTCTACAGTAAAAGACAGACTGCACTCTTTCACTTCAAATACACATGTCCCATCATTCTTGCCAGATTCTGAAGCAGTTCTGGAGTCCTCTTCTGTGAGTGTCCTTCGTTGTGCTGTCCTGGCTGCTTCACGTCTTGAATCAACTCAAAATGGTCATCTTTCATTGTCGTTTTAATTTTGGGGAAGAGCCAAAAGTCACATGGTGCCAGATCTAGTGAGTAAGGTGGATGAGGTTGTACTCTCACATTTTTATTTGACAGAAATTGCCCTAAATATTAGATTAATGACGTGATAAAAATATGGTTACTGCTTAAATTTAAAAATGTATTACACTAAAAGACACATCGCCATTAATCCCCCTCAGAGTATTTTCCTTCACTTTGAACATGCTTATTTCATTGTTCTTGATGATGTGTTTTTACATAAGTTTTTTTTTTTTTACATTTTGAGTGAATGTAAAGATTCACTCAGCATTGTGGTGGGGGTGGGAGCAGTGGCTCTGCACGTTCATGCTTCTCTATGGGTCAAAATGCTCTGCAAAAACAGGATAAGAAATACAGCTGCTCTTTGCCTTACAGTGGGGACATGTCCTGACAAGCCCATTGTAAGCTGAAAATATCAGACATGGAAAATGCATTTAATACACCTGACCCTCTGAACATTCTGGCTTAACAACCTACCACACTGGAAATGCTGGCTGCTTCCCTCAAGTTAGTGGGGTTGCCAGCGAGCTGTGTTCTCTGCCACTGCAAAGTTGTGAGAGAGAATCAGACTTCGTATCTAGTTAGCCTGGGAAAAGGTTCAAATTCAAGCTCTGAAGTATGGAACATGTATCATTTTCACACCACTGCTAGCATGAAGTCAAAGATCCACAAGTTAAACAATAGGAAGTCAAGGACTTCTACATGCTCACAGCCAGGAAGTGGGTGGAAGTTCATCTGAATTCATCTTCAATCACAATTTGCAAAATCACATGTTGGGTGTTCACAGAAGAACATATCTCAGGGAAATGCACATTTTAAAATGGCCTACCCCAGATGTTCTCCAATCTGCCCTAGCATCAGAACCCTTGGGAAGTGTTTCTACAATCCTGGCAGGAGCTGCTGGCTTGGGCTCCCAGTAGGGTCTGTCAGCACCTTCTGGGGCATGGTTAGGGGGTCCCATCGCTGCCCAGGCATGAGTGTGGGGGTGCCCACACTGGAGACTTGAGCTGGCCAAGCTTGAGGTCCTTCCCAGGGCCCTGTGCTCCTCTGTGTCCATGGCCAGCGTGTCTGTCTGTCTGTCAATGAAGGAATATTGTTGTCCAGGGCTAAATGTCACACCTGAAGGCAGGATGCCGGTTATGATGGCCAAGGGTGCAAGGGCAGAGACTGGTTCACAGTTTGACAGTTTTTCTAGATGGCCTCCTTCCCCCAGGATTGTGAGCTGAGCTAACTGGGCCAAAATCACAAAAGCTGTCCTTAGTCTATTTTAATAGAAAGAGATTACATGTATGGCCTTATTCAATATCACAATCTTATGAAATTTCTCTTATCCTAAAGCATTTCTTAAAAAACAGCATGCTAAGATTCCTGGCTCCTTAGATTTCTCACATCCTCATACGGGTAACCCCAATTTCTTTCTTTTTTTCTCCTTTCTTTCATTTTTTTGGAGACAGTCTCACTATGCAGTTCAGGCTAGCCTTCGGCTCACTCTGTAGCCCAGGTTGGTTTTGAACTTGCAATGATCCTCTTGCCTCAGCATCCCAAGAAATGCTAGTTTTCAAAGCCAGGCTTCTCTTCCAGCCCCAGGCTGGCTTTCTACTGCCCTCCCTGTCTCCAAGTGTCTGACTATGGCTGGTCTTCATAGAGAAGACAGGAGTTCACAAAAACAACAGCAACACAAACCAAACCTACTTCCGACTGTTCATTTACCACTGGCTGGGTCCTGTGGTTTGCAAGGTGGGGTGAAGTGGGGGATGGAGATTGTCCCAGACCCTTTGTTTCCACTGATAATTGAAAACTTTTTTCAAGTTCACTGATACCTGTCTGCCTTGCCTCTTTTTGTTGAGCCTTCTTGTTTGTGTCTCTATGGAAGTATGTTGGGCCTCTGCACAACTCTCTAGGGGTTTGGTCAACTTTCTCCATCTTCTGAGGGTCCCATGTGTCTGTCTGATCCCCATCAATCTCAAGTTGACACAGTGTAGCATATCATCCCCATGTGCTGGCCTGTCTCTCTGCTTAATGCCCCCGTCAAAAGCTGGTAAATACCCCCCTTCAAATGCACCTCTCAGAATATCTGTTGCTGTTGCTAAAGCTACAAATTACTATCTATGGATGACTTCATCTTCCTGAACTCCCTCCATCAACCTATGAAATGACTTTTAAGGCAGAGATAGAAAATACATAAGCACGCAGTTGGCAGACATAGCTACACCTGTGGTAGACATTACTAATGGATTGCCCACACCATCCAACCCTTTTGAGGAGTCAATTTGTACCCATCCCTCACCCTCCATCATGTTTGCACAGACACCTGCAATCACCTTCAACTTGGTCTTCTAACTTGGCCTCTCTCACATCAACTATCCATATACAACCCAGGGTGTTTGGTGACTTGAGAAGCCTTTCATCCTCTAAACATAAGACTGGCTTCCCATTGCATTTAGCACATTTAGAGATGCCAGCTCTATTTTGTGCTTCATCCTCATGAGACCTGTCCCACTGGAGTTTGAATTTCTATACAGGAGGATCGTAGCCCCTGGTTAAAAGCTGTGTCCCTGGTGCTGACAGCAGAACTTGGCATACAGCAGGTGTTCCAACATGTTTAAAGATTGCATAAGACACTCTTTTGTTGATCCAGAAACTTTCAAGAATCTTCTCCATGCAGAAAGCTAATGCTAAATTCTCAGAGTCAGCATGTAAAAAGCAGTGTGCCATCAAGGCCTGCCCTAATCTTAGGAGGTTCTGCCCAGCTCTGATGGTTTAGCAACAAGGAGATGTACAGATACATCATCGTAGCCCCTTTCCCAGGCTTACTTTTTCGTTATATGTGAACAGCTCTGAAGTCCAGTACTCTTTGTAGTGGGGAACAGTTTGTGGAGGTTGAACTCCGGCCTTCACAAAGCTACTGATGGGTCCTCAGCTTTGGCTGTCTGTATGGGGGTGGTGGTGCTGCGGCTTCTTTCTGAGGAACTCTTCCTGTGTTTGACCAGTGCCTCAGTGAGGGGGACCTGGAGGGAGGGATGCTTGGGAAAGCCAGCTTCTGGGGCTGTGCCACTGCTCTGGAATGTTATCCCCTTCACAACGGTTAAGTTACCATAACAGCTAGGAACAGGTTCTAGACAATCTAACCTCCTGGAAAGCCCAGAAATCCCGAACCAGAGGACTCACTGAGAAGTAGAGGAACATGTTTTGGAACAGATTCTAGGATAGGGTGGGCTAGGAGCTTGCTGATTTCCTTGGCCAGGGGTGTCTGAGAGCCAAAGGTGAACATTCCTGGGGTTCCTGCTAGGTGTCTTGGGGTAGAGGGGTGAGGGCAGAAGAAGGAGCGGGAACAAGAGAAGAGTAATTAGTGTTATTAATTACATCTCAAGCACAGCCTACGTTTCTGTCCTGGGATTAAAAAACATTCATTTGGAACGACTATTAAGGTCTTAAATTCACTGCTTCACAAATCAGGGCAGTGGAATGAAAATTCTTTCTCTGTGGGGACTAAGAGGCGAGGAGAGCATTTTCTATCCAGGTTGCAGCCCAGATGAAAAGCCAGGACTTGTGAGCTGGGATGGAGAGTGGTTCGCTTGTTATTGTTGTTGGCTGTTCTTTTTTTTAAAGAGCTGTTTCAGGCGGGGACGTGTTCCAAATGTATAATCTAATGTGCTATAAAAGTCACTAATGTGATTATACTTTTATATCATATTAGAGAAAATGAATACTAATTTAATACCAAACACTAATTTGGTAGAACTGCAAAGTGCTGAGAGGCTGCAAAACATTTGCTGGGCTGAACTTTCTGGCTGGTGCCTGAGAATGGGTGGTGGTGTTTGAGGTTCAGCCCACGGGGTGTTCAGATGTGTCAGAGTCCACCCCTCTGTCTGCAGCAGACAGATTCAGGGGCAGCTCCCCCGGGGAAACACATCCTTGTAACCTAAGGAGGAACTTAGCAATCCTCAGAAGAATGTTTCAAATCGCAAGGGATGCAAATCCATTTGGATTTTTAAACTAAGCATGTCGTTAACATCGTCAGCAGATGGGAGACAGGCTGCTTCTAAATCAGATTCAAAGTTAGAACAGCTTCTCAGAAGCAAGACTACTAAGGATTGTAACCTAGGAAGTAATGTAAGCAGTCAACACTTACTGACCCTGGGCAGTCACTGTTCTAATTCCTGCCATTCATTCATTCCACCTGCAACCCCACTCTGGGAAATGGAAATCATTTCTGTACTCACTTGACAGATCAGGAAAATAGAGGTTCACAGAGGTGAGGTCCCTCACCCAAGTTCACACAGCCAGTGAAGAACAGGGATGCAAAGCCAGGTTGTGTGGCTCCAGAGCTGCCTTCTTTGTCACTTAATTGCTACTAAATAGGAAGTAGCGTCCACTGATCAGACAATTTCGTTAATATTTGCTCTACCTCACATTAACCTTAAGATAACAAACCTATAGGGGTAGGTTTGTTCTTATTTCTATTGTACAGATGAAGAAGCTGAGGTGTATGAATCTGACTTGCTAAATGGCACATAGCAAGTGACCGAGCTGGGGCCCAAACCCAAAGCCGCTGACTACAAAGCCAGAGCTCATCACCACCATGCTACAGGTTCTCCCAGCTCCCCAGAACCAAGGCCGTGTCTCCAAAGGATGAGCTATACATCTTTTCCCATCCTGAATTCATGTTCAAATTCCCCCTCACAACAGCTTCCCTGCGTTTTCATGGAGACTTTTATCCTCTTACTTCTGACCTGGGAGTGCACGGAAGGACAGTTTGGTCAACTTCCAGAATGATACATTCTCTGGGGTCCTTCCTATGAGACCCAACTTCCTGCTTCCCCCATACCTTCATCTCTGGGTATGATGTCCCGTTTTATTATCAAACATCACCTGCACCTCCACGTGTTGGCAAGCAGTATTCAGCAACACAGGACCAGAATTACGATGTGGTGGCTTGCCTTCATAAATAATATTTTGCAATTTCCTCATCTGGGGGCATGGATAAATTATTCTTCTGCGTCAAGGTTACGATGATCAAAAAGGTGGCCTGGCTGGCCTTTCTCAAGAGTGGGGATAAAAAGAAGGCTCTGATTACATCTCGGCGCCAGGCTGAGGGCGGAGCCCCAGGGCCCAGGCTGCTGCTTTGTGGCTGCACAGGATCAGATGGCTGAAAACGCATGAGCTCTGCTTCGAAGGTCTTGCTCCAGAGGAACGGACGTGACCAGCATCACTCACGGAGGCTGGCAGAGACAGTCCTCCGAGCAGAGTGCATGTGGCACTGTTCTCCTGTTGCCTTTGCTGAAAGTCCCCTCTACAATCACATCTACAGTCCCCTGCTGCAATCACACCCATACTGTGTCTCCATGTGGAGTTGCATAGGGGTGAACCATGACACTCTCCCCCAAACCCATACGCCAGCTCCTCAAAATGTGGCCTGATTCAGAGACAGGGTCTGTACAGAGGAAATCAAGTTCACATGAGGTCACTAAGGTGGGTCTAATTGAACATGGCTGGTGTCTTTATGAAAAGGGGACATTTTGGACACAGAGGCACAGAGGGTGGATGCCTTCAGGTCACGAAGAAGGTGGTCCACAAACCAAGGAGAGGCCTGAGAGGGAACCGCCTCGAGTTTGAACTTCTAGTCTCCAGAATCACGAGAAGACAAATTTCTATTTAATTCAGCCCAATGGCGGCATTTTGTCATTGTAGCTCTGACCAACAAATATACCGAGACACACTTTTTACAAAGCTGGAGCCAAGGTATGGTCATGGGGATGATGCTGGGCAGAGGGCAGTAGTATCTAAGGTGATTTGTGTTTTTCATCATACATCTGCTTGTGGTCTATCTGTCCTCACTAGCAGAGATGCTCTGCAGGGCAGGCCTATCTGTCCTGGTCACCACAATCTCCTCCATAACATGCCCGGTTCCTCAGTATTTCTAAAGGAACAGAGATGCGAGTGTGAGTGAAAGCTAGCCAGCATGAGTCTTGCTTTCTCTGCATTTCAGAAGGCTGCATTCTTCTCCCTGAAAGGAGGGAAGCCAGCAAGGCTTCTAGAAACAGAAGCCAGAGGCCTTGCCTACAGGTCTTCCCTGAGCCTTGGGCTGCCTGCTGAGATGCAGAGAAGAAAAAGCACAAAGGGAAAGTCTGCTCCAGCTCTATCCACCCTGCCACCTCCCGACCATCTTCAGGTCACCCTGCCTTGAATTCCATGTTAGAAGCTGCAAGCTGCAGTGTGCCTCTTCTCATTAGTTCTGTTCTGAGAAGATGCCCCCCTTACATTTCTAGGGATGTAGTAACTTGTTCCCAAATCCATGACCACCAGATGGGAAGAAGCTGCCTCCCTCGCCCCGCAATCCCACCACACCGCGTCCGACATCCGCGGAACGCCGTCCCCGCCTGTCAAGAGTTCCACTACCTCTAACGGCGTACATTTCGTCGGTGGAAAGCAAATGTTTTTTACTTGAACAGCAGAGTCATGCCCATGAACAGACACTGTAAACAGGTGGCCCTCAGGCACGCTGTGCCCACAGACATACTGTATTTAGTTTGGCCTGTATGGTGTATATACTTTCATTTTCCTTTAAAAATGGGTGATTTTGCATACAAATCCGGATGCCTAGCTTCTCATGAGAAACTGACAATTCCGACAACTCCAGGCCTATGGAGACACAGTTAGAGTTGTGGGGCAGCTGTGCCCTTCTGGGGACCTGCCCTGCTGTCTGCCTAAGGAGTCGAGGTCTCAGTATCTGGTCACTGCCCATGGTACCGCAGAGGCAAGAGGTTTGAGACCCTTTTGTAGACCTTTGCTACAGAGCCCTTGAGGCCTCTATCAAAACTGAGCTCAGGGATGACTGAAGCCAATCTCCAACAAAGGCCATCACATCCCTTGGAACACAGTAGGTGCCCAAGGAATGCTCACTGGATGATTAAACAAATGGCCGCAGAAGCCCAGTCCTCAGTCACCACTTAGAAACAGCCAGTGAGATGCCGGGAGCCAATCCTTCAGCATGCGACAGACCTGACCAGCCTTGCGAAGCTTTGCACCAGCTGAGGGATCTCCCTGCCTCCTACAGGAGGCCAATACACCAGTCCCCTCTTCTGGCTGGCCAGCAGCATCGGGAGCAGTGACAGACACTGTCCACTGCTCCCCGCATGTGCCTGTGACACTCCCCTTGTCTCAGTAAGATGGAGCCTGGCTGCAGCCCTCCTCCGGGGCGTCTGCCCTCCATGCATCCAGTAGGCCCCCAACTGTCGCTGCCCTCCCAAATCCAGACGGAACTGCGAATTCTCCCTGTCAGTGCTGTATATCACTTTGAGATATATACCATATTAGCAGAAAGAACTGAATTATATTGCATTCATGATGCAATTAAACACTTCACTAGGAATCAATGTAAAACTGATGAGGCCTGAAAGTAGTGCATATGGCTTAGAACATTATAAAACATTACCTTCACTCAAATCCTTTTCAGTAGCAATTTAAATCTTCTTACAGTTACTGCTGCCAATGGTAAACCATCTACTGATTCATAACAGCGCATGGTAACGAATGAATTTTTTTAAAAATTTATTCAACTACTAAATTACCCATGAAACCGGAATAGCTGACAGGAATAATCTGAATTATTATTAGCTCTGCAAGTATTCTGCATTAGCCAATTTAAAACCACGGTTCTCAGGCAGGAACCAGTTAGTACAGCCGGAGTGTTAAATGACTGCAATAGTTCTTCATTTTACTGCTGCTTACATTTAAAGGTCAAGAGATAAAAATTACATATGACTCCAAACATGGGAAGGGTGTTTATCTTTTTCTATGAATCAGGTCAGTTATAAACTTTAAAAAACATTTGAGATGCAGTTGTACAAACTCAAAGGCCTTTGGAATATTTAGAAATCCTAAGACTGGCCAGGGGATTCTTCTCTTTCCTCATATTGCTACCAACAAAACAAAACAAAAACCCCAAAACAAAACCAAAAAACAGTCCCCAGAAAGAACCCCAAAACACTCATCCTTGTAATCTAGAAATGCTTCCCAAAAGGTGCTAATTCCTTTTCTTCGGCCCTCACCTCCACTCATCTCCCAGCCTCCTGCAGCACTTGGGCAGCTTTGGAAACATCTCAAGGCCTCAGGAGAAGGAGGCCACAGAAGTGGATGCTCAGTCCTCACCAAGAGGTTATGCGGTCCAACCTTCTGCCTCCCACCCAGGGCAGACTACAGAGTTTTCCAGGCCCCTGGCCCCTTCCCTTTCTGCCTTTCCTGTCCATGCCTCCTGTGTTGATTTTTGCTCCCCTGCAAGAGCCCAAGGGAAAACCAAAGTGAGAGAAATGAATAAAGCAGCAGCTTTCTTTGGGAGCCCAGTGTTATCAATGCATGAGCGAACAAGGACCATAAAACACCAGCCTTGTTTCTCTGCATGGCTTTGGCAAGATGGGCACGTGCCTGTCGAGCTCTGCAGAAGGAAGAGCTAGGCAAGTTCAAGGCGTGATTCTTTTTTTTTTTTTAATTTCCTTTTTTTGGAGGAAGGTTTTTTAAAGCCACAAAGTTAATATATGCTTGTTATAAAAAATTCAAATGATGGAAAATGCACAGAAAAAAGCTGACAGCCCTGCCTTGCCACTTCACATTTGGTTATGAAGAGATAATAATTAAGCACCTACTGTGTGCCAGGGCCCTGGGGGTGCGGCAGTGAATGAAACCACGTAACACCCTGGGGAACCCTTCTGGCTTCTCTCTTTGTGTCAGCCTCCATGTACACATATAGCAAGAATTCCTCTTAAAAATGAGGTCACATTCTACTGCTTGCTTTATTCACCCAACAAAGCGCCCTAGATGTCTTTTCCTGAAAGGCCCTGAAAGGCTACAATTTCATTGCATTCCTGCACTTCCCCAGGCCTGGATGGGGCTGTTTCTTGCTAATATAAACCATCTTGCAAATGAGCACTGTTTAAGCTCTGAGGGTGGTATGCCCAGTCATATGCCAAAAATGGATGCTTCACATGTCCTAATGTTTTAAGGGTAAGAGGGTGCAGGGGGTTGGAAAATACCCTTCCAAAAGACAAAAGAAAGCAACTGTCCCCCCTCCATACCCAGCAGATCTCCATGGATTGATGTGACTTTAAACGTCATAAACAATATCCATTATTGTTCAACATCCTCCGTGTTGCCAGGGAGCCCCTGGTAAACCACAGATTCTCGACCAGGCTGATTTTGCCCTCCAATGGACATCTGGCAAGGTCTGGACATTTTGACCTCCAAGGGACATTTGGCAAGATCTAAAGACATTTTGGATCATTTCACTTTGAGGTTGGGAGACATGATACTGGCATCAGGTGGGGAGAGCCCAAGGATGTTGCTAAACACCCTATACGAGATATAACCTCCAACAACCAAGAAGTATCCAGCCCCAAGGTCGTTAGTGTCAAGGCTGAAAATCTTGCTTTAACTAAAGTCTGAATGGGTCTGGGACCCACGCATCCTGTGTTTAAGGCTCAGATGAGCTGCATGCAAGCTGGGTGGACACATGATTGGACAAACGATCTAAGCTTTCTGAGCCCCAGTAGTGCTAAGCACTGTAGGTATGTTTTTCCATACTTACTCACAGGAAGACTAGGTCAGATAATTTATGTCAAGAATACAGTAGAGCTGTATACAGTAAAGACTCAGGAGCAGCAACAGCATTGTTACTAGAAGCACAGCAGCAATAGTAATAAAGGTAGCATTCTCTCTATTAGGGTAAAATGCACACAATGTAAAATTTACCATTTTAACCATTTTTAAGTGTTAGGAACTGTGGCATTAAGTCATTAAGCTATCACCACCATCTATCTTCAGAACACTTACATCTGCTGCGTCCTCGTATGGCCCTCCCTCTGTGCATGTCTGTGTTCTCATCTCTTCAGATTACTAGGACACCAGTCATACTGGATAAGGCCCCACCCTACTGGCCTCATTTTAACTTCATTATTCCTTTGAAGACCCTACTCCCGCTCTGAGATGCCAAGGACTTCAATACGATTTGAGGTTTTCACACATGACCTTGGGAGGGGTCCATTCAGACCAGAGCCCCAACTTCTAACAGCTGCATTGCAGCTATGAGTGGCCAGTTCTGAACAATGTAGTCATGTCCCCTAGGCAGCTTCCCTTCCTGAAGTGAGAGGTAAAATCCTCATCCAGAGGATGAGGCCCCTTTGGCTTTCCTGTATCACTGCTTCCTGGCCTCCAGACACCAGCCCTGGAGAAGAAACTGCTACAAAGTTGAAAAAGCCGAGGGGAAATGGAAAGACAGAGGTGGTCTCCCTCTAACTCTGCCACATTAGGAAAACAAACAACCACAGTGCTCTTCAGGAGCTCAGAGGATAAATAATGGTGATACATCAGGGCCACGGAATACTATTCCACACTAGAAAGAAATGAGTTACTAAGCCATCACTAGCCACTGAGAAGGAACCTCTTTGCCCATTGCTACATTTTAAAAGGCACACCAAGAAGGCTACACACTATGATTCCAACTGCATGGCCCAAACGCACCACTCCAAAGTTCAGGTGTTGGAAACTTGACCCTGAATTCATATGGCAATGGTATTTGGAGATGTGTTCTTCGGGGAGTAAGAGTTAGATGAGGTCCTGAGGGTGGGGCCCCCACCACAGCATTGGTGGCTTCATAAGAAGAGAGCTCTTGCCTGCTAGTACCCTCTGCCATGCTCTGATGCAGCAAGAAGGCCTTCACCAGGCGTCAGCACCATGCTCTTGGTCTTCCATTCCTCCAATTCCTTGTAACTGCCTGGTTTCATATATTGTTGTGGCAACAAAAACAGACTAAGCCACCAACAGTAAGATGTTCTGAGAAAGGAAAAAAAGCTATGGAGATGGTAAAGCATTCAGTGATTACAGGGGTCTGGGAGGAGGGAGGGAGTCAGAGTGGGGAGGGGAAGAGACAGGAGGGGGAGACAGAGAGAGCAGGCAGAGCACAGGGGATTTTTAGGGCAGCAGAGCATCCTGTATGACACTACAGGGTGGACATGTCATCACTTAACATCTGTCCAGACCCGAAGACTGCAACTCCAAGAGCGAACCCTAGTGTAAACTACGGACTTGGTGATATTAAATGTAGGAGCCAGTGATTCTGGACAACATTATACTGGATGGCCCCTTCTGTGCTCGAGCCCATAGCCTGTGGGGAGGCAGTCAGAGCAGAGGTCAAACAGGTAAATGCTGATGGCTCAAGGACTTCCTGGGAGAGCCTGGCTCAGAGTTCAAACTGAGGAGATTATGAGGGAGGCCAAGCTGCCTCCAAGGCCTCAGCCGTATCATCATCCTTCCCCAAATTTTCAGATAAGACTCTGCCTTGTTTATCCCAGGGGCAGGAAGGTGGAACAAGTAAAGACAGCCTGGGGAAGACAGTGAGGCTCCCACTCAACTAACTCAGAGCCCAACCCAGTGACAAGATCAAGAGCTTTCATCGGGACAAAAGTCTGCAGACAGGTCCTCAGTTCTACTCAGCTGTTACCTGGAGAGGGATCCTGGCTGAGCCCAACGCATGGAGAGTGCAGGTGGTGAAAGCATTCAGCACTCACTGATCTCCTGTGCACACAGGAAACTCAAGCTGGGTGGGGCGCCAGGTGGACATGCGGCTAAAGATACCTTGGCAAAGGATGTTGCGCCACCTGTGTGAGTGCTGTTTGGCCGAGGAAGCCCGGGTTGCTAAACACCTCAGGGGCTCCCTCCCCTAGTGTGAGCCTTGCTGTGAGAGGTGACATCTGTGTTGAGAGTTAACCAGTTAAGGCACAGGGCAAGGGCAGTCTCCTTAGTAGGAAGAGTGTTGATGAATGCCAGGTAGGGACAAAACAGAAGCTCAGAACAAGCAGAGAGAAGCAGGTATTTCCGGCAGCTCTGGAGGAGGCAGATGGGCATCCAGGGTCTTGAAATCCTGCCATGGGCCCACAAGGCTGCAGGTTAAGCCTCTCATGGCCACTGAAGAGCTGCTGAGTCAGTCACTAAGCATTCATTAAGCACTGCCTGTGTTCCACACAATGTTCTGAGCATTGCTGGTTGCGGGGGGAGACAAGGGGTGAGTTAGAGATGTTTAGAAGCTGGTCTTGGCCTTTCAGGAGGTCAGAGCTCAGAGAAAGGCCTGCTGGACAGGGAAGGGTTCTACCAGAAGAGACTTAGATACAAAGCCAGTCTGGATAAGTGGACCCCAGAGGAGAATCTTGAAAGCACCAAGAAAGGCTCAGAGCTTTTGGGCAACAACTAAACCCAAGGAGAGAAATTACCAGAAGTGCTGATGGAGAAGGAAACTGAGTACCTCAAATGCCCCCCCCATACCTGTATGCTCAGCCCAAATGGCCTGCACCAAGCATGCTGGGAGGGCAGGTGGCAGACAGCTGTTTAGCACGTGCATACACATCGATGGAGAAGGCATCAGCCAGGTGAGACTTCTAGAAAAAGAAGTGAGCGCCAACTTGGAAAGGAGGCATTGTCTCTTTAAGTGAGCAGAACACTGTATCATCCTTTCTCTTCCTATTTTGGGTTTTATTAGCAAAGCAGTACAATGTTTATACTAGTGGGTATTACATTTGCCAGAACAATTACAGTATGACAAATGGTACATCAATGTAATCCATCAACCTCGCCAAGACAGGAATCCTTTACTCGGGACTGCCATTAATTCTGCGCTCCAGTCTCTGGGGTCCCGGGCCCTCGTAGCCATGACAACATGGATGACGCCTTGTGTGAATACCATGGCTCTGGGAGAAGTGGGTACCTCCTTAATGTGCTGGAATTCAACCTCCGTCACCCACATATTAGTCTAGTCCAAGGAAGAAATTAGAGTTTGGGGCTGGAAACACGCAAAGCACTTGCCAAGGAAGGGGGCATCTTTCCCCCTCCATCAGGGTGCAGGGGCTCAGAAGCAGGGAAGGTTATATACCAATGGGTTGTGTGCCTTCCTGTCACTGGTCGCTGAATGCCAGCCTCC
>PVJX010013788.1:0-46622 GCA_004027295.1 Dolichotis patagonum
AAAAAAAAAAAAAAAAAAAGTAAACAAAAAGCAAACTGACTATCCTTCACAGACATCACCCGTTTACCTTTATTTTTAAAATATTTAAAATTTTGTTTGTTACAACAAATTTTTGGGGCCAAGGATTTAGCTCAGTAGCTTAAACGCCGTCCGGCAAGCGTGAGGTTGTGAGTTTGATCCCTGGTACCAAACAAAACAAAACAAAAAAACCCCAAAAAACAAATTTTTGTTTATTTTTGGTTTTGGATTCAACCCCATGCCTTTACACTGAGACATTTACCGAGTCCTTCTAATTTATAGTTTGAGACAGGACCTTGCTAAATTGTTCGGTTGCCTAGGCTGGCATAACTTTGAGCTCCTCCTGTGTCAGTGTCCCAGAGTTCTGGGATGATAGGTGTGTGCCAACAGGCCTGACTTGTATTTGCTTTTTTATTTTTTTAAATTGTTATTATTTTTGGTACCTGGGATTGAACTTATGACTGTGCTGCTTGCAAGGCAGGCACTTATGCTGCTGAGCAACATCCTCAGCTCTATTTGCTTTCTAAAAAAAAAAAAAAAAATTAAAATTGCTTTGCACTAATAGGGACAGAGCCCAAGGCCATTTTTGACTCCCCCTCTGAGTTATGTTCCCAGCACCGCCGCCTTTTCTTGTCTTTCCAGACAGGGAGGGTTTCACTGTGCAGTTCAGGCTGGCCTGGAACTCACTTTGGAGCCCAGGCTGACCTTGAGCTCACAGTGATCCTCATTCCTCAGTCACCAAGTGCTGGGATTACAGGTGTGCATGACTATGCCTGGTTTATTTTTTATTTTGAGACAGAGTCTAGCTAAATTGACCAAAGTGGTTTTGAGTTTATGATCCTCCTGCTTCCCCTTTCTGGGTCATTGGGATTACAGGCATGTAGCACCTTGCTGCCATATTTGGCCTTTGTGGTGAGCTGCCTGTTAAAATTTTTATCTTTAGAAAAGGGTCTAAGTCACTGAATTGCCCAGGCTGGGTTTGAATTCACAGTCCTCTTGTCTCAGCCTCCAGAGTGCTGTGAGCCACCATGCTCAGCTGTAATATATATCTATATATATCTCTATCTATATATCTATATATCTATATATCTATATATCTATATATCTATATATCTATATATCTATATATCTATATATCTATATATCTATATATCTATATCTATATCTATATCTATATCTATATCTATATCTATATCTATATATATTATGATACAGGGTGCTACTATGTAGTTTAGGGTGGCCTTGAATCTATATATCTATATATCTATATATCTATATATCTATATATCTATATATCTATATATCTATATATCTATATATCTATATATCTATATATCTATATATCTATATCTATATCTATATCTATATCTATATCTATATCTATATCTATATATATTATGATACAGGGTGCTACTATGTAGTTTAGGGTGGCCTTGAACTCACTTTGTAGCATAGTCTAGCCTCAAACTCCTAGAAATCCTCCTGCTTCAGCCTCCTGAGTGCTAGGAATTATAGCCAAGCACCACCACACCCAGCCTACATTCTTTTTTTTGTACCAAATATTCAAAATCTGATGTTCGTTTTACGCTTCCAGTATGTGCTTTGTAGCTACACAAGGCTCATGGTGACCGTGGTGGACCACAGTCTATGGAGACAGCCGTCACAGATGGTGCCCCATTGTACTGGAATGATCCACTCTCCCATCAACCTTGGTTATGCACCAGGAAGTTCCTGGATGGTGGGAACTGAGTCTCGTCTCTGTCCTGTGAGTACTCAGATGCCACACAACTTTTAGTTCAAAGGAGCTACACTCTGACGGATGCTCTTCTTTCTTTAAAGCTGAACTTTGCTCCCTGTAAAGTTCTATCCAGGGACCCTAGTTTTGCTCCCCATGAGAAGACCTCTAGTTTCTCCCAAATTTCCTCTTTTTCGAGCTCAATATGGCAGGGACTACCCTTTCCTTCTCTGATCTTTTCTCTGAATGACTTTTGGGCTTTTTTCAGGTAGGACTCATACTTGCTTAGAGATGTTTCATTACACAGGTTGATTGGAAAATCTGAAATAGTCCAAAATTTGAAGCTTTTTGAGCACTGATATGATGCCACAAGTCTGATGGTTTAATGTCACAAAACAAAAACTAAAACTAAAACAACAACAACAAAAAAACCCCAAACCTTTGTTGCATACACAAAATTAGTAAAAGCATGGTATAAAATTGCTTTTAGCGTCCAGCTATGTAGCTCAGAGGCATAAGCACTTACCTGGCAAGCACAGGGTTTTGCGTCTGATTCCTGGTACAAAAAAAACTGCTTTCAGACTATGTGTATCAGGTGTATAAAAAAACATAAATGAAAGGAAAGTGTGGTTGGGAAGTCATTTAGAAATAAAGTAAAATATTTAATAATGTTTAAAAAGTGAATTTTGTGTTTAGATTTGAGCCTCATTCCCAACATACCTCATTCTATAGACACACATATTCTAGGCACACTAAAACCAGGCATGATGGCGCCAGCATTTGAGAGGCTGAGGCAGAAGGATCTCTGTGAGTTTGAGGCCAGCCTGGGCTATACAGTGAGTTCAAGGCCACTCTAAACTATACAGGGAGACTTTGTCTCAGGGGAAAAAAAAGGTCTGAAATTTGAAATTCAGTCCTAAGCATTTTATTTATTTATTTATTTATTGGTATTGGGGATTGAACTTATGTTCTCAGGGCCGGGGATTTAGCTCAGTGGCTTAAGCACCTGCCTGGCAAATGCCAGGTCGTGAGTTCGATCCCTAATACCGCCCCCCCCAAAAAAGAACTTATGTTCTCGCTTTTGCCAAGCAGGCACTTATACCGCTGAGCTAAACCCCCAGCCCCTAAGCATTTTAAATAAAGAATATTTGTGTTTGCTTCGGCAGCACATATACTAAAATAAAGAATACTTAATCTCTAATTACTTCTTATGTTAATGTTTTCTGTTTAGTTTTTTTGAGGCAGGGTGTCATTATGCTGGCTCGAGCTTAGGGCAGTCCTCGTAGGTGCTGGTCATAGATGTGTGGGCCGCAGTGCCCGGCTGATGTTTTACTTTCACAGTCACACTGTAAATTACTAAACATGCCAAGGTGCGCTGGGCCCAGTGTTGCTCTTCAGTTAACTTTGTCATAGGCCTCCTCTGGGCCCTACTGCCCATTCTGGCCTTTGGAAATCACAGAATTTCAGAGTTGAAAAAGCATGTGCATGGCTGGGGGTTTAGCTCAACGGTGTAAGTGCCTGCTTGGCAAACTCGAGGTTGTGAGTTCAATCCCCGGTACAAAAAAAAAAAAAAAAAAAAAGCATGTGGATAATGTCAGTTTATTTTCAGTTTTCAGTCAAAGAAGGGGAACAGCCAGGAGGTTAACTTGCCCAAACCCCAGTTTGTGCCAGGGCCAAGGACCAAGCAGAATTCAAAGTTTAGTCGGATATGATTTTGTGCATTGTGCGTGCTTCAAACCTCAGGATTCAGGAGGCTGAGGCAAGAGGATTGGTGCAAATGAAAGCCAGCTGGAACTGCATAGGAGATCCAGTCTCAAAAATAAAATAAAGTTATAAACAAATAAATAAATAAATAAAACCCAAAGTTTCCATACTGGACTGATGTTTTCTCTCCTCTCTAGTCCATCGTGCAAGACACCAGGCTGGGCAAGACACCCTCGGGCTGGCCATTTTGCAGGAGTCCACAAAGGCTGTTCCCCAGGGCCTGGTGAAGGAGGAGGTTATGCAAACAGGTGGGGCTTGGGGGTTTGGGGTGCAAGGACCATAGTGGGTTAAAGTTAATGCCAGGCAATGATGCAATAGCAGAATCCAAATTGAATGCAGGTCTCTTTAAGAAAAGAATAGTTGTTTAAAAAGAAAAGAAAAAAAAAAAAAAAAAAGGGAAAGAGTAGTTGTAATCCGAAGCCTGCTGGAGGCTGGGTTGGGAAGCAGCTATAAAAGCCCTGGTGCTGGCTGAGCCCCTCAGCGCAGACTGAGCAAGACCTAAAGCCGAGTAAAGCTGGGAGCAGAGCTGCAGTGAACCACAGGTAAAGCAGCCCCAGCTCTGCTCCACGAGTCAGGGCAAGGCAGGAGACAGGCAGGGGCACCCCGGAAACAGCAAAAAGGGAGTGTGGGGAAGGGGGGGGGAGTAGCCCTGGCAGTGTGGGCACCAGTGTGAATGGATAAGAGAGTGCAGAAGGAGTGGGGGACAAGCTCCAGGTATCCCCAAACCCCACTGCAACAAAGGACACTAAAGGACTTTGAATGAAGGGATTGGGAAACACTGGGGGCTGTGGAAGCAGACAGCTAAGTGCTGGGTCAGGTCTGAGCAGCTACTCAAAGGACTGCAGCCCCAAGAGAAGGACTCTCTCAGAGGTGTCCCCGGGCGTGTCCGGAAGGTGGCTGGCCTGCAGCCCAGCCTGGCCTTCACTCTCTCCACTCACTGCTGCTTTTCCAAAGTCAACTGATACCGATTTCAAAGGTAATTTCCCAACACCGCCAAGCAGCTGGCTGCTAAGCCCTGCCTGAGGGCTGAGCTGGAGTGTAGTGGGGGGTCTTCTGTTGAGTAAAAGCTAGGAGACAGGGCCAACGCCTTGTGAACAATGGCCACCCTTTAGCCCAGTCAGTGTTTGGGGCTGGGGGCTTCGCAGCCTGGGTACCCTTTTTCCCCTGTGAGGCAAGCCACCGGAGGGCGTCTGAGGCAAAGAAAGTTGCTGGTTGGGAACCCACCAGTGTTTGGCCTGTGCATTTCCATGCAGAGTTCAGTGCTTAATCTGAGGGGTCCTGAGGTGGGGACCAGGGAGTTCTAGTCCCAGGGCTGGTGCATCTCGGTTATGGGGATGTGAGATTCTGGAGTGTCTTGGTCTGGCTCACTTAGATTCTAAGATTTCTGAAAAAATATTGCCTTGGGGTCAGTGGTGTCACCGTGGGTGGGCCAGAGGGAACCCCTGGAAATGCTCTTCCAGAGCCAGGGGAGAGGGAGGTGCCCTTCCTTGCACTGTCCACGGTTTCTGCTGCCATGTGGCTTGAAGGCTGTGTGATTCTGGGAGGAGGAGGGGGAGGAGAAGGAGGAGGAGCCATGGTGTTTGTCTCACAGCTGGGTTTAATCTGAAACACATGTTCTGGCTGGTGTTTCTCCCCCAGCTTGGATGCAAGCTCACAATATCCCGGTTCCTGCGCCTCTTGGTCAGTGGCAGAAAGGAAGGTTGACCTTAGCTCAGGTTATCCAGGGCCACCCACGTTCTCCCCCACCTGGTAGGCCAGGAGTCTGGCTTGGATTCTGCCCTTTGGACAGGATGGCATCATTGTCCCTGTGCCCCTGGCCAGCCAACAGTTGCCCCAGCCTACAGGACAGTCATATTGCACAGGTTCTTGCATGGGCGCAGGGGGCCCCAGGACAGATCTTTTCTCTCTGCCCCGGTAGGGAGTTTAGTCTCTCCACTGCCTGCATCCTTGTGGTTTAGGGTGGAGGATTTAAAGTTATGGCCATTAGTACTACTTCTCCCTGCATCTAGCCCTGGGCCAGCTTTGGACCCTTGTCCCTTTCCCTGCCAGATTTTCTCACTTCATCTCCAGTCCTCAGTTTACCGTGTAATGACAATGATCAGTTACATCGATCTGTAGTTGAGAGACGGGATTAAAGGAAGATGCCACTTTCAAATGCATCTGAACTATTTCCTGAAGGTTTTTTTCTTCTTTTTTTTGGTAATGGGAATCGAACTCAGGACTTTGTGTTTGCCAGGCATGTACTTGTGCCACTGAGCTATATCCCAGGCCCCTGAAGTTGTTTCTTTAAATACTGTGCCAGGTTGACTGTATTATTCCCTTTTCTCTCAATTCCCTACCCTGGTGAGAGGTCAGCTGGGGCGAGCCGGCAGCTTTTCCGCTAGCCTCGCCTCCTGAGCATTGCACTGAATTTTCAGTCGTCAATAAGCCAGTCCCTTGAGGCTCAGGCAAGAGAGGCTCCAGACAGCTCTGGGCAGGGCTGGGTGGAGAGCGGCTGTGAGCCTGAGGGTTGAGGTCTCTATCTCTGTCCACTGCGACTGCTTTTCTTGTAGCCTGAATGGATGTGTTTCCCCAGCAGCAGGCAGCCATGTGGAAAAGCAGCTGGCGGAGAATACAGGGGCCCTGGAACTCTGGCTCAGCCAGCTCCAGGAGGGGTAGAAAGAAAGCCGGGCTGGCTCCTGCCGGCAGTACTGATTTAAGCTGAGCAAACTCAGAGGTCTTTCCTTTGTTGCCTTTCTTGCACTACAATGTTGTCTGGCGGATTATTAGATTTAAATTTAAGGACTTCAGCCAACCATCATGCATTGCCCTCCTAACTTTTCTGATCCAATTTTTGGAGGAAATCAGAGAAGTTATGGTGTTGTGCATATAGGGGTGTGCTTCTGTGTATATAAAGGGATATGGTGGGGCCCAGCAGACCCTCAGGGATGCTGTGTTATGGGGCAGATGGAGACTATGGGCCAGATAAAGGGCTGGCTGCTGAGGCCTGGTCTGACTTTGTACCTGAGTGCTTCTTGGAAGATCACATTTGTAAACACCCCTTTGCCACTCCTCTGCTGATTCCAGAGTGAACACAGAGATGAGGTGAATGCAGGAACATCCAGTGCCCTAGACCCAGATTTGAGAATTTCTCTTCTGGTCCAGGTGCCAGACCATAAGCTAGGCAGAAGGGTCACTGCTGAGGAGGTGAGGTGAAGGGAGGTAGAGACTTATAGCAGGCTGGCCAGGTGTGGTGCCACAGGCCTATAAACCGAGGAACTCAGAAGGCTGAAGCCGAAGGGTTGGAAGTTTGAGGCCAGCCTGACGAATTTATTAAGATACTGTCTAAGAATAAAAACAGATAGAGGTATAGTTTGATGCTTCCTGGGTTCAATGCGCAGGAAAACAAACAAAAAACCCCAAACAAACATAGTTTAACCTGAAGGAAAAAAGTCTCTAGAGGCTTAAGGGGTGTTTATTTTCAGGCTGGGAGAAGGGAGAGAAGGTGGCTCCACAGGAGAGGGACTCTTGGATTCTCCTTGAAGAGAAGCGTATTTGGCTGTGGGATCATATGAGAGTTTGCTGATGGCTGTCAGTAAGTGCTGCTAAGATACTGCTTAATTTTTTTTTTTCTTTTTTCAGACAGGGTCTCTCTATGCAGTTCAGGCTGGACTTGAACTCACTTTGTAGCCCAGGCTGGTCTCGAACTTGCATTGATCCTCCTGCCTTAGTCTCTCAAGTGCTGGGGTTGGGCTGGAGATTTAGCTCAGTGGCTTAAGTGCCTGCCTGGCAAGTGCCAGATTGTGAGTTCAATCCCAGGTACCAAAAAACAAAACAAAACTTCTACTCTCAAGTGCTGGGATTACAGGCGTGTACCACCAGATCCGGCTTATAATGCTTAATTTTTAACCCTTATCATAACATATTATTTTACCTATATTTTATAAGGAATTACATTTTATTTAGAGACCACTTCACACCAACAATAGAGATTTTGTTTCGGAGACAGTTTTTGGTTTTTTTTTTTTGGTATCAAGGGATTGAACTCATGACCTCTCGATTGCCAGGCAGGTGTTTATGCCACTGAGCTAAATCCCTGGCTCTGGAGACAGAATCTTCCTACGTAGCCCAGGCTGGCCTCAAATTTACAGTGATCCTCCTGGCTCAGCTTCTCAAGTGTCCAAGTCCTGGAATTACAGGCATGTGCCACCATGCCTGGTTTTTAAATTACTATTTTATTTTTATTTTTTGATAGGGTCTTGCTGTGTAGTTCAGGGTGGCTTTGAACTTACTATGTACCCCAGGCCGGCCTCAAACTCATGGCTATCCTCCCGTTTCAGCCTACCAAGTGCTGGAATTACAGGTGGGCACCACCACATGCAGCCAGAATAGAGATTTAAACTCAGACGTAGACCCTCCCATTGGGAGAGGAGCTCTTGAAATGGAAGTGAGAAAGGATGAACCCCTGTACAGGCCACAGGCTTCAGGCAAAGGACCCCAAGAAGCTTGAGAACCTGCTGAGGAGAGAGTGTTGGGCTGGATGCTTCCACTCTGGTATTTCCTGACTCTAGGATGGAACCTGGGCTCTGCCCCCATTCTCTTAGGAGCCAGGGCCCCAAATCCTATTTAATGGCTGGCCAGGTACTTCTGAGGAAAAGCGTCACTGTGTGCTTGTGCGAGGGCGTAGTCCGTGCGAGGAGCCCACTGCGGGGTCCTCACTGCTCTGGAGCTTTCCGTTCCCAAATGGGTGTGTGGACACAGGCCGTGGATGAAAGCACAGCCGTGGCATGACTGGATTGACAGGCAGGCGCATGGCGGGAGCTGCTGGGAGTGTGCAGGCTTCGTGCTCAGGGCCCACATCCAGGCTGGGGAGGCGGGGAAGGTGCTTGCGGCACCTGTCCGGTCTCCTGCTCAGCTGATGTGGCAGGGCTGGACGGTGAGGGAGGGAATGGCTGGTACCTCTTGCTTCTCTTGCAGGTTCAGGATGCAGGCCCTTGTGCTGCTCCTCTGGACTGGAGCCCTGCTAGGGTGTGGCAGCTGCCAGGACATCGCCAGCAGCCCGGAGGTCAGTGTGGGCTGGTGGCTGAGGGCATCAGCTGTCCCAGCCTTTCCCTCAGCAGGTGGTGTAGGAGACAGGCTAGGGAGGAGGCACTGGGGTTCCAAGCTGGGCCCTGGCCTTCATTCCTCCAGGGTCTTGGTTTCTCCCACAGCACTTTTCAGAGGACAAAGTAGGGACAAAAATAAGATCCAAAAACCAGATATGGTGCTAAGTGCCTGTAATCCCAGGACCCAGGAGGGTGAGGCAGTGGGTCACAAGTTGACAGCCAGCCTGGCTAGCTAGTGAGTTCAAGACCACCTTGCATTACAGAGTGCGACCCTGTCTCAATCAATCAATCAATCAATCAATCAGTGAAAGGCCAAAGTACTCACACAAGTCTGCCGCTGTCCCTTCTGTAAGGAGGGACAGTTCCTGGACTACTTGTGGGGCCGAGTGGGCAGTGGTCTCTGACATTTACTCAGCTACTGACCAGAAGTGCAGCAGAGGATGAATTGTATGGACAGACATCTGTCTGGTGAGAGCACAGTGGGGTTGCAAAGGCAGACACAGACACGTGGAGAGAAGACCCTGCTACGTGACGGTGTGTGTTAGGGGTCCTTGTCACAGGAGGAACATGGCAGTTGGGATATATTAACAGGAGCCCTGGACTTGGTTGTGGGTTCTGAGTTTGAATTCTGACCCTACCTCTCACTGGCTTAGTGACCTTATACAAGTCACTCTTAAATCACTCCCTGTGTCCTTTAAGGGCACTGTGGTCATTCAGTTATTTCTCATCTGATACCTACTCCGGAGGTGCTGGGATGGATAGATATGTAAAAGACTCAGTTCTTGCTTTAAGAAAGTCAATTGTTTTGAGATATTAGTCTTCTGGTGTAGCTGATAAATCCATCAACAAGCATGGAGTGAAGTAAGTCAGAAAGAACTAGCAGGTACTGAGGATGGCTCAGTGGTAAAGTGCGAGGCCCTTGGTTCAATCTCCAGCACCAAAACACAAAGCACGACTAGCAAAGAGTTTGGCATAGCGGTAGGTGGCTGATAAGTAAGTAGATGGTAGCCGACTCTAACAATGTCAGAAAAATGAAAGCTCCCTTCAGATAGTGAGGGAAAATCTGTTTTGGAGGAGAAGACATGCTCATTAAAGTCAGGATGGAGGCAGGGCGTGGTGACACATGCCTGTAATCCCAGCATTTGGGAGGCTGAGGCAGGAGGACTGCTGAGTTTGAGGTCAGTGTGAGCTATGAAGTGAGTTCAAAGCCAGCCTGAACTGCATAGTGAGACCTTGTCTCAAAAAGACAAAAAAAAAAAAAAAAGTCAGATGGGGTTTGATGGGAGGTCCAGGAAGAACCCTGGAGCCAGCAAGTCTGCTGTGGCCTGAGTACAGGGCTTTTTGGGGAAGGAGGTCCTCGACTTTTTTTTTTGAACTGCAAATGGAACCCAGGGCCTGGTGCATGCCAGGTAAGCAAGCACTCTAACACTGAGCCACATTCCCAGCTGCCATTTTTAAAAAAAGTCACAGGGCTGGGGATTTAGCTCAGTGGCTCAAGCGCTTGCCTGGTAAGCACAAGGTTGTGAGTTCGATCGCCAGTACCAAAAAAAAAAATAAAATAAAAATTAAAAAAAAAGAAGTCACAGGCTTGTGGCTTACAGGTCACAAGTAGTTGAACCTGGCCAGCTAAGCCCTCTTCTAGGCTGCCTCTCCCCAGCAGGGACCTCATGCTAACCAGAGAGCACAAGCTCATTCTGACCTTGGGTCAAACACACCAAAATTAGGAAGGAGAGCTTCCAGGGGCCAGAACACAAGCCCGCTCGGCGCCATGAGAGGACACTTCACTGCCTGCCCGATAGTCCCTTCGTTCTAAGCCAGGTCTTCCTGTCTCCTGCCAGGACTCCCAGGCCCCTGAGAGCACGGGGGAGCCAGTGGAGGAGGAGGACCCCTTCTTCAAGGTCCCCGTGAACAAGCTGGCTGCAGCCATCTCCAACTTTGGCTACGACCTGTACCGGCTGAGATCCATCGAGAGCCCCACCACCAATGTGCTGCTGTCTCCACTCAGTGTGGCCACTGCCCTCTCCGCCCTTTCGCTGGGTGAGTGTGGCCACAAGACCTGTGTGCGTGTGTGGTTCTGGAGGCAAAGAGGTGGTGGGGAGCTGGATCGTGGTCCACACAGCTGGGAGCTTGAGGGCAGCACACCAAGTCCCACTAGTTGACATAGTGATGTCAGTATCATTCTTTCCTTGAGTGAGGCCCTACTACGTGCCAGCCATGTGCCCAGGTTCCAGGTATATAACCACCCACCAGCAGGTCGGGCTGATCTCTCAGGGGACACTGATAACAGGGTGACTACACAACAGCTTAGGTGCGGTAATAGGAGGATGTGGACCCGGATCCCAGCCTTGTCTCTCTAGGCTTGGTACCTTTATCCTACTGTAGGAAACTTTCTAAGAATGAAGGCACTGTTTCTTCTACTGCGCATCCTGACTGGGTTCTGGAGGCTCCATCCTTGTCTCTTTGGCAGGAGCGGAGCAGCGAACAGAATCCACCATTCACCGGGCTCTCTACTATGACGTGATCAGCAACCCTGACATCCACAGCACCTACAAGGAGCTCCTAGCTGCTGTCACTACCCCTCAGAAGAACCTCAAGAGTGCTTCGCGGATTGTCTTTGAGCGGAGTCAGTCACCTGTCCGGCCCGGGCTGCCTGAGCACCTGGGACTCTATGTTGCATGCTGGGGGTTTCTTTTTAAACAACAGATGATGTGTGCTCAGGCCAGGCCTGGCACTGGTGGGCAGGAAGGGGCCCGTGAGCCCAAAGAGGATCAGAAAGAGGAAGCAGGCTGTGGAGGCAGCGGGAGGGGAGGGCAGGGGAGGGCAGTAACATGAAGAGGAACAGCAGCGGGCAAAATGAATTGTTCCCTGTTTGGTGCCCAGGGAAGCCGGCAGATGTCCTGGTGAGTCACGGGAAGTTGGGGCCTGCTGAGTGGTGAACCAGAACCTAAAGCTGGCATGTTCACAAACAGAGTGCTGCTTCAGCTCTCTTGCACTAACCTTGCTCCGCCTCTTCTCAGAGCTGCGCATAAAATCCAGCTTTGTCGCACTTCTGGAAAAGTCATATTCGACCAGGCCCAGAATCCTGACCGGCAACCCTCGAGTTGACCTTCAAGAGATGAACAACTGGGTGCAGGCCCAGATGAAAGGGAAACTCACCAGGTCTACAAGGGAAGTGCCCAGTGGGATCAGCATTCTCCTTCTTGGCGTGGCTTACTTCAAGGGTGAGGGCTTCTCCATACCTCGGCCAAGGCAGATGGCCCGCAGGTGCAGGGGGGGTTGAGAAAGAGAAGTCAAAGACCTTACCCAACAGGAACCCAGGGGACAAAGCGAGAGGAGGATCTGAGAACTGCATGTGCCTCAGCCTCCGTGCTTATCATTTACCAAGTGTCTGCAGAGTGTTTGATGCGTCCCACAAACTGTGAGCAGCCTAACTGGGGATGGGTATTGTGGTCAATTTCTGACTTTTGAGTCAGACCGGGTTTACATCCTAACTCTGTCTACGAGCTGCTGGATCTTGCACAAGTTTCTTTGCCTTTCTGGGCCCGTTTTCTCACCTTTAATGTGAAAGTCTCACTCTCCTTCATAGACACTTAGTACTTTTTTTTTTTTTCCCAAGATAGGCATTCACATACAGTTCAGGCTGGCCTTGAATTCACTATGTTGCCCAGGCTGGTCTCAGCCTCGCAGTGATCCTCCGGTCTCAGCCTCCCAAGTGCTAGAATTACAGTTGTGCACCACATAGCTGGCTTGTATGTTTTCCCTTGCTTTCATAACAATCCTAGTACTGTATCTGGGATACAACAGTGCTTAGGAAGCTTGTTAGTTATCTATCAACATTCTTCTGGTAGGCAGTGGTAAGGTGCCCTGAGCAGTTCCACAGGCCTAATGTGAGGCCAGCCCCATTCAGATAAAGCATTGGAAACCAGGTGGTTTGGACAACATCCCCTTTTAAAATGCTTTGTGGGGTACCCCATCACCATGAGTTCAAAGCCTGCCTGGGCTACAAAGTAAGTTCAAGATAGCTCAAAAACTGGATAATGAGATCTTGTCTCAAAAACAAAACCAAACCTCCAAAATGAAAACAAACAACTCCAAAACCTTATGACATCTGTCACGTAGCAGCAATAGCGTGCCTCCTAAGCTCCTAAGAGAAAGTCAAACAAATGGCGTTCTACTTCAAGCACTGATGTCCAAGAGTTGAAAGAATAGTCACAGGTCTGGTATATTAAAAGCCCACATTATGCCAAAAGAGCTTGATAATCTAGAGTCAGATCAACAACATCAATATATTTCCTTCTGAGCTTGTTTGCAGAAGGCACGCAGGATCCTGGAAATACTGTCACCCGAGCCACACATGCTGAGACAGCAGCTGTTCCTCCTGTGTCACAGGTCCTGAGGGCTAAGGTTCCCTTGGCTGGGTGATTTTCAACATCACACTTTGTAGACACAGCACCATCCTGTGGTCTCTCTGGCATCTAGGGCTCAGGACACTCTGTCATTTCATTCCAGGGCAGTGGGTAACCAAATTTGACTCCAGAAAGACTTCTCTCCAGGATTTCCACTTGGATGAGGAGAGGACTGTCAAAGTTCCCATGATGTCAGACCCCAAGGCCACCATACGCTATGGCTTTGATACGGATCTCAACTGCAAGGTCTGGAGGGGTGAGGTCGGTGAGGTTGGTGGGTGGTGGGAGAGGTCAAAGGCAGGCAGAAAGGTATCGTGGAAATGGAATGACCTTTTGAGACCTGATAGCTATCTGAATTTTGCCTGCTGTGTAACTTCTAGCAAGTTACTAACCTCTCTGAGCCTTTCCTCTAAAATAGGGTAAGGGATATTTTCAAAAATTATCCACTCTGGGTTTATTTGAAGGGTTAAGGTAATAAGAATGTGTCCTCATGATTTGACACTCAGATACTGACGTCTTTCCTGAGACCTTTCAAGAATTGAGAGCCAGATTTTGAAAAATTATCATAAACTCTAATTTGCTGCTGGTGTTTTAGGATTTTATGCACACCTGACTTTTTTTTTAAGTGCTAGGAACAGAACTCAGGGCTTCCTACATGCTAAGCTACTTGTAACTGTTTTATCACTGAGCTACATTCCAAGCCTGACTTCCTTTATTCTAGGGCAGTAATCTTTCTTCCTTTCCTTCCTTCCTTCCTTCTTTCTTTCTCTTTCTTTCTTTCTTTCTTTCTTTCTTTCTTTCTTTCTTTCTTTCTTTCTTTCTTTTTCTTTCTTTCTTTCTTTCTTTCTTTCTTTCTTTCTTTCTTTCTTTCTTTTTCTCTTTCTTTCTTTCTTCTCTTTTTCTTTCCTTTCTTTTTCTCCCCCACCTCTCTCTCTTTTTACCTCATGCTTGCCAGGCAGGCATTTATGCCACTGAGCTAAATCCCCAGCCCAGGAAGTTGTTCTTAACTTTTTCTTTGGGAATCTGACAAAAGTGCCTGAAACATTTGAGAGAATGCTGTTTGTCTGTATGAACACACTTTGTATATGATTTCAGGGGGCTTCTGACAGCATTTGTTCCATGGGTCTTAAGAACTTCTGTTCAAAGGACCCATTCTTTTGCTGCTTCTCTACTGTGCCCAGCACCACTTCTAGTCCAGCGCTCTGCACAAAGTGATGACCAATAGAGGTGGCCAGGTCGTGGTGTGTCCATCTCTGGGCTCCTGGGCTCTGAAGGACTAACCCACATGCTTCTTCTTTGTCGGTGCAGATTGCCCAGCTGCCCTTGACTGGAAGCATGAGCATCATCTTCTTCTTGCCCATGAGGGTGACCCAGAACTTGACCATGATAGAAGAGAGCCTCACCTCTGAGTTTGTTCACGACATAAACCGAGAACTGAAGGCTGTCCAAGCGGTTCTCAGCATCCCCAGGCTGAAGCTGAGTTTCGAAGGCGAAGTTACCAAGTCCCTGCAGGAGATGAGTATGTCTGCAGGACTCTCTTGCTCTCTGGAGATGGGGTGGGTGGAGTCTTAAAGCCCTCACCGTGCCAAGCAGAACTCAAGCCCCTGTGGCCTGGCAGGGAGGTTCTGGCTGCTTGCTCCATTCTAATAGTGCTGGAGGGAAGATGAAGCATCTGGCTGTCAGGCTTGGTGCTTAGTATCTCAGCATAGTCCTACAACAGGAGCTCAGAACAGTGCGTGGCAGGACAGGTCTGTGTCTTACTTGCTATGTGCCCTTGGGCAAGTCACTTACCTCCCCGCCAGCTCTGGGTGCTGCCTCACAGAAGGTTCAAAACAGTTCTTCTCTTCCAGTTTGTCCCCCACCACCTTCTCCTATGGTACTAGGAATTGAACTCAGGCCTTTGCCCTGAGCTCATTCCCAGGCTTTTATTGTACTTACTATTTTTTATGGTGAGACAGTGTCTTGCTAAATTACCCAGGCTGGGCTTGAACTCATGATTCTCTTGCCTCAGCTTCCTCAGAGTGCTGGGATTACAGGGTGAACTACCATATTTGGCTTGTTTGTCTTCTTGAGGAGCAGGATTTAAGGATCAGCATTTTGTTACTGCCCGCCCCAGCCTGTGGGGGAGATGCCCAATGGCTGCTGCTGCAAAGGCAGAAGGGCTGGTACTGTGTGGCAGCTCATGGGGCAAGATTGGCCTGAGCGCTGGGCAGCTGCAGCATAAACCAGGTGTGGTGGCACATGCTTGTAATCCCAGAATTTAGGAGGCTGAAGCAGAGGGTCACCACAAATTTGAGGTCAGCCTGGGTCACACAGTGAGTTCAAGGCCAGCCTGGAATATACTGCAAGACTCAAGAAACAAAAAATTAAGAATCAGGACTGTAAGATTCTTTGTTGAGGTGTTGAAGGGGGTGTTGAACAAGGCAGGGTTTCTATGAGGCTCTCATTCAATCTTTGCAGAGCTGCAATCCTTGTTTGAGTCCCCCGACTTTAGCAAGATCACAGGCAAACCTATCAAGCTGACTCAAGTGGAACACCGGGCTGGTTTCGAGTGGAATGAGGAGGGGGCGGCAGGAACCAGTGCCAACTCAGACCTCCAGCCTACTCGCCTCACATTCCCCCTGGACTATCAACTGAACCAGCCGTTCATCTTCGTCCTGAGAGACACGGACACGGGGGCCCTTCTGTTCATAGGCAAAATTCTGGACCCCAGAGGTACTTAATGCTCCAGTTTAATGTTCTACTACTCTAGAAAGAAATCCCAGAAGGATGGCAGTTTATATATTACGGAGGGCAGCACCCATAGTTTCAATGTATACTTTGCAATAAAAGAGCTTTATCCTTAATTTTTGTCCCTTTGTTCCTTTTTTGAGCTTTGTTGTTAAATGTGAAGATAAATAATCTTAGGAATTTGATAATTCTATACTTTTAGCCTTGTGTTTAAACTGCAGAAAGTCACCATTTATCAGTGTTTAGTTATCTGTGTTTATGTTGGGACTCCATTCTACTCTGAGGCAACTTATGTGTTAGGATCACTGATTCCCCAGGAGCGCATCCCTGCCCCTGTTCTTGCTGCAGCAAGCTATGGGGGTGAGCTTTCTGTGCTATCAAAGGGATCTGAGATCACCAGTGGAATATTTTCGCTCACAGCTTTAGAGGTGGTTCTATGACTGACCCCACTGCTTCCAGAAGTGTGTGGTGAGGCAGTGTACATCATGATGGGTGCTCATGGTGGAGAACATGACTTGCCTGGTGGCAAAGAGAAAGAGGAGACGAGAGTCCCACTAGGCCCTTGAGGGTATGACACCCCCTTCATGACTTAAAAGACCCCTCCAACTAGGCCCCACCTCTTAAAGGTTCCACCGCCTCACCATGGTGCCATGCTGGAGACCAAGCACAGACCTTTAAAGGACACTTAAAATCCCAGCTCCAGAAGCTGGGCAACACGGCAGTGTCTGTAATCCTAGCACCCAGGAGGCCAAAGTAAGAGGGAGGACTGCCCTAAGCTCAAGGCCAGCCTGTGTTACAGAATGAGTTAAATTCAGCGTGAACTGTATGTATCAAGACTGCCTCAAAACAAGCAAAAAATCCTAACTATACCACATGCTCCAGACTAGGCATTAGTGAAAGCAGATAAGAAAAGTAATTTTGTAACTTTAGGAAATCATTCCTTATAGAACAGCATTTAAAAAGGCTTTCAAGGGCTGGGGGTTTAGTTCAGTGGTGTTAAGTGCTTGCCTGGCAAGTGTGAGGTCGTGAGTTTAATCCCTGGTACCAAGAAAAACCCCCCAAAAAACAAAAAAAAAGGCTTTCAAGTACACATAAAGTGGGACTTGGTATACAAAATTCTAATAAGATTCTTTTAAGAAACTATACTTACTTTATTTAAACAAAAAATAAAAGAAATCACACCTACTTTATAAAGGGCAATAGAATCTTTGTTCAGGAACATGAAACATACTAAGTGTTTGGAATGGAATAACCCTAGAATTGTCTGCAGGACTAATTTTTTTTTTCCTTGAAAAAGCTCTACCAAAAAAATCTCCCTGGCCATTCCCTTGGGGATGAGTTGTTAGAGAACAGGAAAAATAAAATTCTGTCCACTTTCCATTTGATATATGCTTGAATGCTAACTGTATTTCAAACACTTCCTGAAAAACTGCTGCCAGGCCTCTTCAGGACTATTCATTTCCTGATTATGTTGCCACGGCAACCAAGCAACCACTTCTTGGGCATTCTCTAAAGCAGTGCAGAGCTGGTGTTCTTTCCCACTAACTCATCTGAACCACCTGGTCACAGGGTGATAGAACGACACGGTTCAGAACCAGAGACTCCCACACCACTGTGATCAGGGTGGCACCCACACTACTGCTACTTGTCCTTGTGGGAGGGGCAATCATCTCCACTTCTGTATCTTCATTTTGAAAACTCAAGCAGCAACACTCACACCTTCACCTTGTTTTTCCAGCGGTGTTGGCTATAGAACCCAAAGCCTCACACTTGCCACCCCGGAGTTACATCATGAGCCCTTTCTCAGCAGTTTTTGAAGTTCTCTAACTGTTCCCAGCCTGTACTGCATTTGCCAGATTAGGAAGCTCAATTAGTAGCAAGTAGTCTCTTTTCAGGTTTGCTAACAAACAGAACTAAAAAAGGAGGCACGTGTGTTGTAAAACCATTCCTACAAGTTTCCTTTTCTTACTGTTGGGCTTGTGAGTCTACCAAAAAGACCCAATGAAAGCCAGACAATAAGGATAAAACAACAACAACAACAACTAGCAGAAAATGTAGAGTTGTTATTTCAGGAAGAAACTGTCCAACAGTAAAATGGCCCTATATTTATTTTTCTATTTACAATTTACACTTTATCCATTTGTGTTGTACTGTGGACTGAATTCATAGCCTTTGCAATGAGGTACAGTCCTAGCCCTTTTTATTTTGAGACAGGTCTCACTAAATTGCCAAACTGCCCAGATTGGGTTGGAATTTGTGATCCTCCTGCTTCAGCCTCCAAGAGTGCTAGGATTATAGGCATGTGCCATTATCCACCAGTTTTAACAAAGGACTTGAAAAAGCTAGATACTCTTAAGTAGAACTATTTCTCCAGGGGTAAGGAGTTGCACTGATTTCTTGCTTTATAATTATTTTTCAATCACAATACAACTACTAACTTCCCACTAGAGTGGTACAAACATTTTATTACTACTAGAAACCGTAGGACTGTTCCAGGGAGACAAACTTGCAATGCTTAGTGAGATGGAATCTGGCCAAAACTTAGCTAACAAACACATGCCTACAGATCAGCTACAATCCCTTCAAAAGACCTGAACTCTCCAGATACTAGTTGTCAGGCTTTTCTGGGAATAGAATTTTTATTGGAGGGGAATTAACTAATTTAAGAAATATCCATCAAAACAGCTGTGTGTCTCTTCACAATTGTGATATTTTCTGAGTCCCCTTCCTACCTAGAGCTGGGACCTGCGGATGAATACTCTTTTTCCAATGTCAGCTCAGTAGCAACAGGACCTCTTTAACTCATTTGTTACAGCTGCTTTCCTAGGGGCCAGAATCCTTTTGGGAACCTCTGGAGATGGATGGGTGGCAAGTCCAATAAACAGGACCTCATCTTCTGCAGCTCCTGGATTTCATCACTCTGAGGGTCACTGTATATCAACAAGACCTCTTCTGCCTTCTGTATGGCATTCAGAGCTTCAGGTACTGCAAACCTGAACCAAGAGAGGGACAAGGGGTCAATTATTATCATTTCTTAAGAAAACAGATGCTTGGGGCCAAGGATGTAACTCAGTGGCACAGTGCCTGCCTGGCAAGTGCAAGGTCCTGAGTTTGAATCCTGGTACAAAAACAAAAAAACCAAAAAAACAAAAAAAGAACAGATGCTTACTCTAAGAGAAAACAGATGTTCATAAGCAGCAGGAAAATCAGCAGTTGTCTAGTAATGAGTACTGTGGGCCAGCAGAGGCAACGAGGGGACCAGCTCAGCAAGCCACATGACGAGAGAACCACACAAAATGTCTCCAATTCCAAAAACAAATGGAACGTCTGTCTGTGTGTTGATGCTACTAGAGACTAAGGTATCATATGAAAGGAAAAACTTAATAACTTTAGCTATTGGAAAATTAAATTTTTGGACAATACAACCTAACTGTGGGAAACTCCAGACTAGGATGTATCTGCCACCACACAGAGATCACAACCATAGCTGCCAAAGGTCACTTATGATGCAACCGTCACTGACGTTCACTCACAAGGACAGGACACATGCTAGGATCAGCTGCATCAGAGCCAGACCCATGGGAAGCAGAGAGGTATGAACACTGAGACAAGAGCTTCCTTGAGGAGGCTGAGGTGAGGGTGGGCAGGCAGCTGGGCCCACAGGACTCCCCCAGCCCTAGAGTCCCTACCTGGAGCCACCTGCAGGGCAGCAGTACCAACCCAGCTGTCACTATGGCAAAGTTTTGGTCAAGGTGAGGACAAGCTGCTTGTTCTCAGTGTGCTGACCATGCAGCCGGAGACTGAGGAGGGAACCAGGGAAGAGCAAACAAGCTCCCAAGGCAGCAGATTCTACAGGTGCACACTGATGCCCCGCAGCTTGGAGGTTGAGCTCCTTGTCCACAGCAGGTGTGAAGCCCACTCCATTCACCTCTGAGTCTCCTCAGAAGTTAAGAAGCATGAGCACCTCAGGCCAGAGCCCTGCCCAGGGCCGCCTTCCTCTACAGCATGCACCTGTGTCAGCTCATGCTCCATCTTGGTGCCCAAATCAGGAAGGACCTACAGACTCCCTAGAAATGAAGCTCAGGTGCACCCTGGAGTTACGGGCTGCCAGGAAACCTGAGTGGACCCAGCCTGGGCCAAGTCTAAGCCACTGGCCAGCCCTGTTCCTCCCAGTGCAGCGCACACAGGCGAGACAAGGGCCCTCTCATCACAGAATGGGGTTTGTGTCCCCCCCAGACGTCTGCTCACATGGGGCAGAATGACCCCACTCCCAACACACTCACTTCCCACTTCTTCCCAGAGATAGGTTCTGCCTTGCTGCCTGACTGGGATGATGCTTTAGCGACAGATGCCAATGAGGACAGATGCCGAAGTGCTCATTTGAGAGACACTCAATGTCTGGTCCCGGCAGATGCTCTTTGTAACTAAGGCCCAGCCATAGCCCTGCCGGCTAGTGCTCTTCCTGAAGCACGAGGTCCCAGGGACAGTGCATGCTGGACAGTGGTTAGGGAAGAGCTACCCAGGCTGTTGTGGATGTCGAATACTCCTGTGAAGTTCCTGGCTTTGATTAAACATTTTCCTGCAACGAGAACCCTGGCACTTAGCTGCAGGGTCTCAGGTTTTCCCAAGGACACATCTCAGGTGTTTAGAAGGTTGTGAACAATGAGTGTTTTTCTTAACCACATCACTGGGCTGGACTCACTGACTTCAGGAGCTAGTGCTGGGGGCTCCCCAGCAGCAACAGCTGACAGTAAGCGAGGACTGTCACTCACTTGGGAAACGTTGCTTGGGAACCAGACGCAGGGCCTGTGGCTGCTCTGCTGTTTGAAGGGCCTCCCTGCACTCTTCCCGCCCTGCTGCCAAGCTGACCTGAGTGACAGCCCTTTAGGGTGCAGGTTCCCGGGAGCCTCTCTGTTGCATACTGTGCCTAACGAGCTGCATGTAGCCACTGGTATTTTTTGCTCTTCCCTTAAATGCAGAAACGGGGGGATTGTCTCCTGTAGCTTTTGGGGTTCCTTCAAATGTGTTTCAACAGAAGCTTCTTGCTGGGGTGATCTTCTTTAGCAGCCTAAGTGGAGGGCTACTGTAGGGCAGGGCCACTGCTGTGTCTGAAGATCAAGGAAGTCAAAGTTGCCAATGGTGTTGCTGATAGCTCGCTGGGGACAGGGTGTTTTCCACGGTGGCAGTGCTCAAGCACCTATGCAGCCTGTGTCCCTGGATGGGACCATCCAGGTGAGTCAGGCTGCCCATCTGAGATGACAGCTGGGGGAGGAGGACATATGATGTGGGTGACATCTTGGACAAGGCCTTGACTAAGAACAGAAGCCAGAGAACACACCACAGGACAATCACTGATGCCAGCTGTCCAGTGATGAGTGACAACTGGTATCACCTACTGGGCACTTGGGTCTTGAGCTGGCTACAGAGCACTGCTAACCAGCTTCAGGGCTAGGCTCGGAGACCCAGAGGGGCCAACTGTGCACAGACAGAAGCCTTTAGAGGTGCTGGTGGACAGGCCAAGCGAAAGCAGGAGGCACTGAGCCCTCACTAGCAGCAGGTGCTACTCTTGCTGTGTCCCAGGGCTTGTGTCCATGTGTCTCAGGTCTTGAGCCCCAAGCAGCATGGAATATCTCAGAAAATGATGGTAGCTGCAAGGAGCCTGGAAGCTTCTGTGTTATTACCATGTTCTTGGTGCAGAGACTCCTGAGCCGACTCAGGCATACACATGCCAATCAGGTAGATTTTCCACGTAGTGACAGGTCGGGCAGCCAGAGGCACACCTGGCACTTTGCACATGACCCTTGGGAGCTCCACAAATGAGGAAAACTGTAATGCATCAGTGCACCACAAGTCAGTTTCTCAGTGCCTCTCCCACAGGTGGAGCTTTGGCTGGCTGATGAGACGGGAGCTGTAGGTGAAGGTGTCCCTGCACTTTTTGCACTCATAGGGCTCTCGCCCATGTGTTTTCTGATATTCATGATGTTAGAGGTATAGCCTTCCTGCACTCCTCCCACTTAGAAGCTTCTGACCTGTGTAAATGCTCTGGTGTTGGTGACATCGAGCTGGGCCGAAAGGCCTTCTCACCCTTGTCACACTTAAAGGGCTTCTCTGCTGTGTGAACCCTGATGGTAAATGTGATCGCTCTTGTGCTTAGATTCATCTGCACTCACAGAGCTTCTTCCTCTAAAAAGAAACAAACACAAGGATTCCCTTAAAGTCATTTTTAAATGGGGCATCAAAGGCATGGAGAAGATGTGCCTCATTCTCAGGGCTCAGGGTCAGCTCTTTGCCATCCACATTCATTTGCCTTTTCCCCCTCCGACGCTTTCCTCTCTTTGCCATCCACATTCGTTTGGCTTTTCCTCTCCTTTCAGGGCAGCCTCTTGCATATCAACTGCTTCCTTTGGGGCCGGGGTCATCTTTTTGCTGCCTGCAGGTTTTTCTATCACTGATTCTGGGAGGTAGGAAGCACCCTGGAAGCCAGGGAGGGTGGGGGCTGGAGGTCAGGGGCTTCCTAACTCCTCTGTGACTCTACTGCTGCAGAGGTGGCCTGCCAGGTCCTGCAAGTGCAGTTGAAGCTCTGCTCCAGAAGATGGCACCTGTCCTCTTGCTAGAAGAGACCAGGGGTCAACATCTGGCCTAGCACACCCAGTACTGAGTACCGCTGGGGACAGACAGGGAGGAGAGGCAGGAACTGAGCAGTCAGCACACTCAGTTGATCATACAAATGTAAACTAAAAGCGTACTCAGACATTGTGAGGACACAAATGTATCTCAAATAGTTTATGACTTCTAGGAACTCATCCTTTCCTCAACACTTTAAGGCAGAACTTGAGAACAAAATTATGAAAATAAAAAGTAAAAAGACTCCATGATTTTGAGAAATATAGGCAAATCTCAATCTGATATTTATGTAGGAATGTTAATTCCAGTGTAACTATGTCTTCTGCTGACCAAACTTTGAGACGTTTTGGGGTGAATTAACTAAAGGTCAACTTGTAACACCCAGCTGAACTGAGTCTGTGTGGCCTAGGTTGTTGCCAATAGCATAAATGGAGAAATTGAGTGGAAGATGTGGTGCCACTGATTCTCCTAGAGAAGACTGTCACATTGGCTTTCCTGATATGAACTCAGCTCTTCTCATGGTTGGTGGAATTTGGGTCCTCACTGTCACTGAGGTGGCTGCAGTTCTCTTTGGGAGAGCTCTGGTTCTTAACTTGAGCATTGTTTCCTGGCTTTAGTGTAGAATCCTTTGCCTGGTGGCACAGACTCCTTCACCCCACTGGTGTAGACTTTCTACCTTCCACATTGACCTTTGGGCCTTCCCAGTGCAGATCCTTGATACAGACTTTATGAGACGTTGTGGGTTTGATGTTGGAGACTCTGGTTGGAGCCTGGAAAATCAGAGTACTGATGGTAACGCCGCTGGTTAAGATGAATCTCTGCTGTGCTTGTTGAGCTTCTTTCCTGATCTGACTTTGGCTGTTCTCATCAGAGGAGCTCGGGACCTTGTTGTTGCTGAGGATGGCTGTGATACCTTTCCAGGGAACTCTGGTCCTTACTTTGGAGCATTGCTTCCTAGCTCTGGATAGGAAGACGGTGTGCTGTTCAATCTCCTGTTAAAGTTTGTTGTGCTGGCTTCCTGACATGAACTTGACTGTCTCACTGTCAGGGGAGCTCAGGACCTTGTCACTGCTGAGGATGACTGTGGTACCTTTCTGGAGAGCTCTGGTCCTTACTTTGAGCATCGCTTCCTGGCTCTAGTGCAGATCCCTCAGCCTACTGGCACAGTCTTCATCTCGCCTGCAGACTTTCTAGCTTCCACTGCTGACTTTTGGGCCTTTCCAGTGTAGATCCATGAAACATACTTTTATGAGACATTGCCGTGGGCTCTAGGCCTCCAGTTGGACTTGTCGGGGGCAGATCTCTGCCAAAGGATCCAGGCCCTCAGCTGGAGTCTTTGAGTGTTTAGTGTGTGGACAGATTTCCTGTACTTCTTTGTGTTTGACTCTTCAGGTGACTATTATAAAATAATTCTATAAATTATGTGTCTTGTACTAAATTGTTTCCCTTGCAAAACCCTGACTACAACAAATACTTTCTTATACCAATGTACACCAATAACATTTTTTATCAAGGTTGAGGTAGTACATTCAGAAACACTAAAATTAGTCTTCCAAATTATCAACAGTGAGAGCAGGTTAGCCATCAGCTCATCAACCTACTATTCTTTCCTTTCTTTATTTTTTATTTTTCTGAGTGGTGTTGGTGATTGAATCCAGGGTCTCATGTATGCTAGGCAACTTCTAACTTCGTGTGTGTGTGTGTGTGTGTGTGTGTGTGTGTGTGTGTGTGTGTGTTGAGTCTCACTGTGTAGTTTAGGCTAGCCTCAAACTCATGGCAATTCTCCTGCCTCGGCTGGAATTACAGACAAGTGCTGGGATCACAGGTGTGTGCCACCACACCTGACAAGCTTCTATCCTTTAAGGAAGGATTTTGCAACCTTGACACAATTGGTATCATGGATCATATACTGTATTGCATATTTTAGGAGGTTTAGCAGCACCTCTGGGTGCTAGTAGAACCCCTACCTCCAAGTTGTGGCAATCGAAAATATGCTCATACAGCGCCAAACATCATCTGGGGCAAACATCATTCCTGGCTGAAAACAACTGCTTCAAAAGCAATAGGATGCAAACTAGGAAAAAGGCAGAGACCCTGGAATTGAGGGTGCTGGGCATGAGCAAGTCATGAGAGTGTGATTAACCAGAGAGGAATGAGGAAAAGATTGTGCTGCTCGGTGAATGGGGCTGCCCGGCAAGTCTTCCCTGGGAAACTCACTTCGGATCTAAGAGCTTTCCCCAAGTCTCTCAGAAGAAAGTTCTAAAGCTTTAAATTTGTCAGCAAAAACAAAAGGAAAGCACCTTTCCTAAAGAGGAAATAGAAAAGCTTCAACAGGCTTAAAAGCACCATAGGAAAAAAGTCACTGAAGTGCCTAATAAAAACACACAGCAGTATATGTCCTGGCAAAGCAGCTAGGATAAAGCAAAGACTCACCCACTGAACAAGACTTGGGCTAGTTTGAAGAGCTCATGGCCCATTTCAACACTGGATGGCCCATGACGAGCCTCAACCACTTGGAGACTCCTTTGTAGATGGGTAGCTGATTTTTGCCAATCCCCTGTGAAGAAAGAAAAACCTTATTCCAGAAAAGAATCAGAGTCAATTTTGCAAGAATTGTCAGGATGACAAATGGTAACTGAAAGGGCCAGTAGCCTCAGCGTGAAGAGAGAGAAACAGAACAGGCAAAGGTGCCAACAAAACACACAAGGCAGGAAATGAAGCATGTGCCATACCTAGGGCAGCGTACGCCCGGGCCAGGTCATCCTCAATTTCCCCTACCACAGCATGCTCTGCCGACAGGAAGCTCTCAGCATCTTCCCGGCACCTCAGCAACAGTGGGATGGCTTGCTCTATTGATTGCAAGGAAAAATGCCTCAGTTTAGACACAAATTCAGTCCTGGAAATGAGAACCCAAGTCCCACATTCTGGGCTGATGCAGAAATTCCCCTTCAAGTCCCTGGTTTTCATTAACCCACAGTGATCCAGGAAAGTTATTCTCTCATAATTTTTCTTTCTGTTGGAAAAGGTGTTAGGTGAGGCATCCTCACATTTAACGTGGGTTCCCAACGTCCACTTTCCAATACAACCAACTCTATAGTTCCTTACAGTCATTGTTTATCTTGACTTTGGAATCTAAGTTAACTTTCATAAAGCAGAGCCAATAAATTTCCATAAATTCTAATTTCCAGGGGTAATGGGGAACGTCACAATTTTTTTTTTTTAAGATAGAGTCTTGCTTTGTAGCCCAGGCTGGCTTCAAACTCATAGTGATCCTCCTGATTCAGCTTCCTGAGAGTTGGGATTACAGGTACATGCCATGCCTGGCTGACCACTTCTTTTTTGAAAAGTATTTTTTTTTTTGGTTTGTTTTATTTTTTGTTTTTGGTGGTGCTGGGGATCAAAACCAAGGCTTCAGGCTGAACCAGGGCTTCCTAGCTCAAGAGTAGAATTCTTAATTCCACAATCTTTCTAGAAGTTAATGTCATTAGGCCCTGGCATTAAAATAAATGATACAGAACTTCTGGAGTTACACAGAGCTCACGGAAGTCAAGAGACAACCCTTCAGTCACTAGGAATACTGTAACTTGGCCATCTGATGCATAAGACAACAGTTCAACTCATCTGGCATTGTTTGCAAGGATACCGGACTAAGTGGTAAGGTTTATTCTTAACTGGCCTATATAGCCATCTTGTGGTGGGGATGGGGATAATTAAATTCAATTCTTCAATCATTGAGTAGCTTTTTTTCCCCTCCTTCTCCTCCTCTTCTTCTTCCTCTCCCTCCCCTTCCTCCTCTTAGTGCTAGGGGTCAAACCCAGGACCTCACACGTACCAGGCAAGTACTCTTTCATTGAACTATATACTTTCAATCCCTAATTATTCTTGAGTGCAAGGTGATACCAGAATTTAAAAAGGGAAGGGGCAAGCATATCAAAGTAGGGACCCAATCTCACCGAGTCTGCCATTTCTGAGAAGCTTCCAAGCCACCCCAACCTGCTGCTGAAGCTCCTGCACTCGAGAGACCAAGTGGTTCCTGCTGACAGACTCTGGACAGCCTCTGTTTCCACAGCTCAGGACATCATCTCCCTGTGGAAGTCAGTTCTATCTTTATTTCTATACCAGAGTTGGTTATTAACGTTGGCCATACTTACATTAAAGGATCACTGACCTGATGGTGGAAACACTCTTGCAATACTACAGCGTAACTAAAGCCTAGCTAAATTTGGTCTGACAGCAGCAGTTCTAATGAAAGCAGTAGCTGATTCCATCCCAAGATTTAATTTTTGGGATGGAACTGCTAGAGTTCACAGTTCTTCATTTCAACAGCTCCTCTCTTATCTTTCTTTGGGACCAGGCCTTGGATAACAGACACATTTCTAGTGGTTATAAAAAAAGCTGTAAGAAAACCAATACGAAAAGGCACTAAGTGAGGCTGCCTCACAATTGACCCTGGGTCTGCAACTTCAGCTTTCCCACCCAAGCAACTCTTCAGTACTCTTAGGAGTCCCCTAAAAAAAACACTGTATGCCCTTGTAGAGGAGAAAATTTCTGAGGTAGCCATTTGCTTTGTTGTTGAAGATGCCAGTATCTATGCCATCATTTGATCACAGCAACTCAACTTCTTGAGTTCCCTCACCCTTCTACTGTCAGAGCTCTGTGGCTGAGCATGTAGACATATAGTTCAAATGTTCCTCTGGTCCAAATGGCTGAAGAAAATTCTGGGCTCTGATATTCCCCCAGCCACAGTCACTGGGTCAATGCCACACAGTAAGACCTCTGCCCGGATTGTGGCTAGAGTGGCACATGTTTGCAGCCTCCTGAGTAGACATGGAAGATGAACTGTTGGTAGCCATCCTGGTGTCATGAGAGGGAAGTCTGCATGGAGATGGGGCTGACACAGAAGGAATGGAACTGACAGGTAGATGGAAAAGTGGGGTCCTGGTGATATTATCGGAGCCCCCAAGTAGTGTTTGAAATAGCCTTGACTTGAAACTTCTTAATTACTTAAGCAAAAATTCCCAGTCTTTCCCCTCCTTTCTGTTGTTTGAAAGAGAAACATTACTAAATCCAATCCTTTCCCATGGTTTCTTTGGAGGGACAACTAATGTGTGGGGAAGATTTTCTCAAATGGAAGTGACATTACTGCTCTCAGTATCCATAAGCCCCTGATGGTGGCTTCTCCTAAAGACTGATGACCTCTGGGCTGGATAACTGACCTCTAGAAACAGCAGAGAAGGAAGGGAGGAAATACTCACCTGCATGAGTGTTCTGCAATTGTTACAACGGAATGCTTCCCACCGGGGCCCCGCAGCTGTTCTGGGTTCCTCACAGTGACAAGCTGGACAGTTGCAGTCAAAGAAGTACTGAGACTTCAGCTTCTGCTGCCTTTCAGCAACACTCATCCGGCTCTCGTGAGGCCCTGGAGAGAGATCACCCTCATTTAACACTGAACGCAAGAGACAAACAGTACTTAAGAGCCCTCAGCTCAGCAGAGGGTCTGGACAATTATTCATCATGACAGATAACCTTTCCTTAAATTAAACATTTGTGGAACTGGATACTGAAATAAGCTTTCAAATTACTGGGACAGGAAGATAAAGAAGCTGAGATGCTGCTCCTAGACCATTTTCAGAACAGGAAGTTTATAGGGATTAAGCAAGGACAGACATGATAGCTTAATAACAATATGGTTTCTTACTACGGCAAGATCTTTTATTTTTTTGGCCCAGTGATGTACTGTCTTTTCCCAGTAACAAACACCAGGCAGGTCAAGGCCCAGGGGCTTGCTCTTCGCCGCCCATTCTGTCTTTTGGCTATAAAAAAAAGTGAGCTAGGGAGAGGAGGGCTGGCTCACCGTAACAGTGGAGAATCTCTTGCCCTTTTCTAATCTGCTGTGCTGCCCGAATGGTGGCGACGGTGCCAGTGAAGGACACACTGGTATTGGGGCTGCAGGAGTGATTCAGGAGGCTCACAACAGGGAAGATGCCTGTGGCAAGGCGTACCTGCCTGCTGTCAGTAATGATGCTCTCTTTAGATCCTGCAAATTCAACAGGTAAAAGGAAAAATATGTCAGGATGTTAGTCCTGGCTTCGCATCCATTTGTCAGGAGTTAAGCTGGGCAGCTGGCCCTGAAGCCCATCTGAGTCACGGCTCCACAGCCAGATCCAGTATAAATCGGATGGAACATGACTCATAGGGACTCTGGTCCCTAGGACGCAAAGTGAATGAGCACAAGAAAAGTCCACTGGAATCCTGGAACCTAGCCATCGTGTCTCGACACCACACACAAAACCCCCCTCAAGATAAGAATTTATAAAAAATAATAAGGGGATTATCAGTAGGGAGCTTTCTTGACAGTTTCATAATGTTCATGAGGAAACAGAAACCAGAATATCTGTTATTTCCCTAAGACTTTTATACTCCAGGTGATTTTATTTAACTGTTCTCTAGGTGGTTAACAGAACAAGCGACCCAGTTATTATACCAAACTATGTATTTAAGCAGGCTGAAGTGTGTATATAAAAAAACAATATTCTTTATGCTCACTTCTTCATTACACCCTTTATTCCACATTTATGGAAAACCAGTAAGTAGTTTTCATGGAAATAAACTCCCCATAATAACTTTACTCAAGACAATCTCCAAGCCCCCAAAGTCTCTTTGTAGTACAACTGACCAGCAACTTAACTGCATGATTGAACCTCAGAAAAGAAGAAAGAAAAAGGCCTTCAGGCAGTGAGGCAGGTCTGTACCAAAGTTCATACACTTATGTTCGTTCATATGTTGAGTTCTTTGTACTTATGTATAGGTCTGCATGTTAGATTTCCATCTCTGTGACAAAATACCTGAGAAAATCAATTTAAAAAGAGAAAAGTTTTATTTTGGTTCATGGCTCCAGAGGTGTCAGTTCATGGCTGCTTGGCTTTGTCACATGGCAGGAGAGTGTAGCACACCAGGCTACTCACTTCATGGTGGCTGGGAAGCAAAAGAGAGAGGGAGGGGCTATGATCCCATTCCTTCAAGGGCTCCTAACCTCTTTCCACTAGGCCCTGCTTCCTAAAGATTCCAACACCTCCCAGTAATGCCATAGGCGGGTGACCAAGCTTTTAGCACATAGGTCTGTGAAAGACATTAAAAATCCAAACATAACAACATATTTGCTCTTATTTTAGACACAGCACTAACTAATTTGGTTAAGCAGGTTCTCAGGCCACAAATGTCCAGAAGCAGAGAACCAATATGGGGAGAATCTAAGAAGCAGGCTTTTCTAACAATCGCAAAAGACAAGTGTCACACTGGAGGGAGAGGTAAAAAGTCTTAAGGGTAACAGCCTTACAGCAAACAAAACACTAATGCTACTCAGCATTTTACCACCCTGGCAACATTTCACCCAAGTAAAAGGTCCTAAACAGACAGCATTCCCACATGAGTTTTTGTAATAGGCAGACATCCCCAGAAGCACGTAGGGTATCGATAATCCCCTTCAATGTGTAGCAGCCTTGGTTTAAGTATTAGGAAAATCATGTTTCCAACAAACTTACTGAAATATGAAATATATTAATACTTAACGAGAAACATTCAGTTTTCTAGAAAGCTGGAAACCATCAGATAATTATGGTACCACTGTACGTATGCCAGGAATCTCAACAGGTCATTTACCAAAGAAATAAGTAGTCTAGATACAAATGTAATGAATAAAGAAAATACCACGAAACATCATATGAAAATGTTCTATAAATAAAAACATTAAATACAGGAATTATGTTGTCTTTCTGCAGACAATTCTATTATCTGTTGCTATGGGTGACAAGAACAGAACAAGTAAATACAATTCACAAGGAATCCAAATGAATCGATTTTAGTCAATAATTCCATAAACTATATTAAAGTCTTTCATCAGAGCTTCTCCTAAGCGCTCAGTTGATTTTGGTTTCCTTTCCTCCCCCTCCTTCTTTGTCCAATGGCTACCTTCTGGAGTATGTGCTAATGAGCAAAGAAAATGCTAAAAGGTAGGCAGGCGGAAGGAGCTGTGCAAGGCACGAACAATTTGTAGTCTGAATAATCAGCCTTTGCATAATTAAAAGTTGACTTGCATTCCCAACTACTGATAACTGGCAATCTATATTAGAACAGTTGCTAAAATTTTCTCAGAAAAAATGATTGCAATATGATGAGTAATGTCAGCTTTGTGAATTATTTATAGATTATCCTCTGAGAGAAGCAGGGCCAGGAACTGAGTGGGGTATTTGTGTCAAGAGTTGACTGTCTCTCTAATTACTCTTAAAAAATTAAGCATTGATTTTTAAAAATTACTCAACATTTTGCATTAGTCATATATTAGCGGAGATAATAGCAAGAATATGTATGTACCTTATCACCTGAATGTAATATGACAATTTATATTTTTAAAAAAAGGAGGGGAGAGAGCGAGCTGTGGTACCACAAGCCTGTAACCCAACACTGGAGGCTGAGGTAGGAGGCTTGCAAATTTGAATCCAGCCTGGGGAACTTTACTTAGTGAGACCTTATCTCAAAATAAAAACAATTAAAAAGGGCTGGGAATGTAGCTTAGCGCAAAGGCCCTGGGTTTAGTCAGTATACTAAGACAGAGACAGAAGACACACAGACAGACAGAAGGGGAGACACAAGAATCTTTACCAAAAGATATTTCACTAATGCCTCTAATACATATAAAATGGGATTCAAGTTTTAAAAAAAGGAAGGATGGAAGGAAGCAGGCAAGCTAGCTAGCTAGATGTGCTGGCACATACCTGTAATCCAAGCACTGAGGTGGCTGAGGCAGGGTGGTCATGATTTCAAGGTCAGCCTGGGTTACAAAGTGAGTTCCAGGCTGGCCCAGAATACACAAAGAGACTTTGTCTCACAACAAAAAACAAAACACAAAACAAAACAAACAAAAAAAAACCCCATTCACATTATTTCCAGAATATACCTACCCTGATATGTATTTTTTTTTTTTTGGTACTGGGGATCGAACTCACGACTGTGTGCTTGCAAGGCAGGTGCTTATGCTGCTGAGCTAAATCCCCAGCCCCCTGATATGTATTTTGCAAAACAAGAAACTCTTGTGTATTAAATTGGAATACTGAAGAATGAAACAGTCAACTGACCTGAAGCTACACAGACTTTTTTTTTTTTTTAAATCGGTACTGGGAATTGAACTCACGACCATGTGCTTGCAAGGCAGGCGCTTATGCCACTGAGCTAAATCCCCAGCCCCAGCTACACAGACTTTTAAAAAACTGTTATGACATGAATCCAGATACAAACCAGATACACTGTTCTCACTGAGACTAAAACACACAACTGTATCCAGGTGTAGAATGTCATCAGTGGTTCTGTCCCCTTGAGATGGGCACCAGATAAGGGTTCCTGAGAATTTTGATTAAAAAGGATTTATGCAAATATAATAGCATACATTTTTATAGGTTTTGTCAAAGTCTATCCTAGTTAACACTTTAATCCTTCTGTGCTACTAATGAAACAGCTGCTAATGAAATTCAATGAGAACACTAAACTGGGAGGTGTTGGAACCCCAAAGAAATAATAAAAAGGGATATAACATGATTAGAAATATGAGCGGACTAAAACAAAATTAGACTGAGTTAAAAAATGAAAGTGAATATTGCTGGTGGGCATCTAGCTGGTACAACTTACCTGGAGGGCAATTTTACAATATGTATCAAGTACCTTAAAAATGTTCATATAAAAAAATGTTCTTAGCATTTGGATTATTTTTATTATTAAAAAACCCCTAAAATTACAAAAGGAAAACACTATAGTCATAAAAAGTTAAAAACCAAAAATTAGAGACAATGAAAGCATTTGTAATCCTACCATGTATAACATTTTGGTGTATTTTCTTGTGGTCTTCTTTCTAGGTTTATTTATGGAATCCCCCCAATTCCCTAGTCCACCCTAGTGCTGAGGAATGAACCCAGGGCCTCTTGGATGGTTGGCAAAAGCTCTATCAATGAGTTACACCCCAGCCCTTTTAATTTTTTGTGGGGAGAGTTGAGACAGGGTCTCACTGTGTAGTTCAGGGTGGCCTTGAACTCATAGGAATTGTCCTGCCTCAGTCTTCCAATTGCTGGGATTACAGGTATGTGCCACCACGCCTGGTTGCTTGTAACTTTTAATTAATGCAGTGCTGTGAATCCAACCCAGGGCTTGCCAATGTTAGACAAGTACTCTACCACTGAGCTACAACCCCAGCCCCTCTTTAATTTTGAGACAGGATCTTTCTAAATTGCCCAGGTTAGCCTTACATTTGGATACTTTTCATCAGCCTCCCAGGTAGCTGAGATTATAGGCATTTGCCACTACGCTTGGCTTTATAGGGAATTTTTAACATAATTGGCGACAGGGTAGACAAGATGATTTGTAAATTACTTCCTTTCACATGACATGCTGCAATTATTGTTTATATCCCAATTTAAACTGCATGGGTTGGGATGTAGTTCAGTGTTATAGAACTTGCCTAGCACCCTAAAGGACCTGTCTTTAATCTGAGCACCACAAAAACAAACAAAATGCATATCACAGTTTAAAAACAAATCAGTCAGGCATGATGGTGCAGGCCTGTAATCCCAGCACTCTGGAAGACTGAGACGAGAGAACTGGAATTCAAGCCCAACAAAACAATTTTTCCAATGTCATAGACAAAAAATAGTGTCTTATTTTAAGTCCTAGAATGTCAGAAACTGATGTTTTTTTGAGACAGGGTCTCCCTTTGTAGTCAAGGCTAGCCTTGAAATCATGGCAACCCTCTGGCCTCAGCCTCCCATGTGCTGGGATTACTGCTGTACATCATCACCCAGTTTAGAAATTGGACCATTTTTATCAACATATTATTACTCTTTGTGATACCAGCTACATCCTCCACTCTTTTTTGAGACAACATTTCACTACATCATGAAATTGCTCAGGGTGGGGATCAAACTTGGATCCTTCTGCCTCAGTCTTCCAGAGTAAGACTCGAGCTATTTTTTATTACTATAGTACTTTGATAAAGTGCTTAGTCGTGTGCATTTTTAAAAGCTTTCTTGAGATAGTTGCTACTATACGATTCAATCGTTTTGGAGGGGAAGATTTACATAGCAGTGTAACCATTATCACAATCCAGTTTTAGAACATTTTCATCACTGTGCATATTTTACAAAACTCATTTTAAGAGTTGTATAGTTGCTAAAGATGTTTCTTCATTTTGTCATTCACATCTTAATTTTTGTTTATGGGTCTTTTTTTTTTGCAGAGAGAGATTAAAATAACAATTTCATTTGTTCATAATTCTGTGCACCAGCAAACTTGGCTGAGCTTAGCTGAATGTTTATTTTCCCCCTCTGCTGGTTTTGCCCAGAAATTAATCATGTGACCTCTTTCATCTGGCACCTGGTCTTTTGTCCTTAGGAAAGCTGACCCAGGATTGCTCACAGGGCCATACCAGCCTTCCAGAAAGGTGACAGTGGAAGCTGTCAGGCTTCTTAGGGATTAGATTCAAGAGTTACGTGATGTCACTTCTGCTGCATTCCTTTGGTCAAGCAAGTCACAGGCCAGCAGATTTAAATGATACATCAAGTTGAAAAGAAACAAATGTGTTAGAGATGGTAGATGTGTTCATCCGTGCACCTTCCCCAGAGACGCAGGATCTCTCAGTCCTCTCATCTTATGGGAACCACACAAAGGTTCTCATCAGATCTTCTGCCTCCTCCTGCCCCTGGTCCATTTTTTTTTTAATTCTTACAAGGAGCTCTTTCATTTGGATCCTTTATTTTTTTGCCCATTACAGGGCTTTTTTTTTTTAATGCTGGGGATTAGATCCAGGATTCCTACATGTTCAGCACATGTCCTACCAGTAAGCTGCATTCCCAGATCCCTAGTGTTATTATTGATAGAGCGACTGAACCCCACGCCAAGAACCAGAACACACACTGCGAGGTCGACACAAGGGGATTCAATCAAAGGAAGCAGAAGTGGCGCGTTACCCGGCAGTGGACCAGGGCAAGCTGCCCGGGGGGGGCTGAGCTGGGTTTTTATGGGCAGTTAAAAGGGAAGGGGGCAGGTAGTGTTTCGGTCATGGGCTGAGCGATGTGGGCCACTCTTGTACTTTCTGTATAACATGTCCTTCTCTGGAGGAGGTTGGAAGCGGGGCTCTCTGTTATAGGGGCTATTTCCCTGTTCTTGTGGTTAGGCTCTTGTAATGTGGCAATGGACCTTTAGTTCCTATGTTTGGGCTTTTTCATTGTTGGGGGGGGGGCCTTGTGACTGTTGGCCAGATCAATTATTACTGTTTCCTATTTGTAGTACTGGGGATTGACCAGGGCCTCTATACTTAGCTACATCCCCAGTGGTTCATTTTGGTTTTTTTGAGACAGGGTCATGCTTTGTACCTCAGGCTGGTCTCAAACTTGTAGCAATCCTCCCGTCTCAGCCTCCTAGTGCTGGGATTACAGGCATGCATCACCTGCCTCCCCCTATGCCTGGTGATTTTTATTGCTTTTTTTTTGAGACAAGGTTTTGCTAAATTGCTTGAATATGGGTTGGCTCAAACTTGGGATCTTCAGCCAGGTGTGGTGGCACATGCCTGTAATCCCAGCATTCAAGAGGCTCAGGCAGGAAGACTGCCATGAATTCAAATTCAGCTTGGGCTACACAGTGAGTTCAAATCCAGCCTGAACATAGCAAGGCCCTATCTCAAAAAACAAAGACAAAACAAAACAAAACAAAACCAAAAACAAATGAGATCTTTTGATTTCAGCCTGCCAAGGTGCTGAGATTACAGGTGTGTGGATACCATACCTGATTCTTATTATGGTGTTTTTGATACAGTATTTGCTATTTAGAAAGTTAAAGCTATTTTTTTAATTGCCAAAAACTGATGTTACATACTTTTAGAAGCCTGTCCCATCCTAAGACTGCATAAATGGTCACTTCTCTTTTTCAAAATGTTAGAGAGTTTAATTTTTGTTTTTAAAACCTATATTTTTAAATTTTTACATAATGGTATCACATTCTGAACACCGCAAGTTGTTTTCTTTCCACTTAGAAACAGATCTAGTGTATTTTTCCCTATAGAAAAAGCTACCTTGTTCTTTTTGGCATACACAGTGCCTGTTTATTGCTCTCCCAATTATTCAGGAGCTGACCTGTGTCCACTGTTGCCTATATCAAATAGACTTCTGTGGAAGGGGCCTAGAGGTGACCGGGGTACTCAATGAAAGGACCTGTGACATTTTAGTTCTTTAGTACGGATCCTTTCAAATATAGTTACTGGTTTACTGCAAAGCATACAATAAAGGGTATATATAGAGAGATGCACGGGGCATGTAGGGAGGGTGGAGAATCTCTATCCTCTCTCTGCGTGTGCCACCTGCAGGAACCTTCATGGGTTCAGCTATGCAGAAGCTTTTCATTTCCTCACCCACCCAAGTAATGGGAACTAAACCCATGAAGCGCTAAGCTCTTTTTATTTTCTCATTTGAATCAATGTCTTGCTAAATTGCCCAGCCTGGCCTCAAACTTGAAATCCTCCTGTTTCAGCTTCCCAAGTAGCTAGATTTAAAGGCATGCATACCTATAGCTGTACAAATGGACACTCTAATTTTTTTTTTTTTAACTGAGGCTCAAACTCATGACCTTGTGCTTGCTAGGCAGGCACTTGTGCTGCTAAGCTAAATCCTCAGCCTGGAACCCCAAATTTTTAACTCTTTCTTTTTTCTCCTTTGCATGTGCAGTACTAGGGATTTAACCTAGAGTGCTCACACTGAGTATATTTGCAGTTGTTTTTTTGAGATAGGGTCTTACCAAATCGCTAAGTTGCCTAGGCTAGCCTCAGACTGAGATCCTCCTGCCTCAGTCTCCCAGAGTGCTGGGATGCAAGGCATGTGTCACCACGCCTGCCCAGCACAGCTGCCTTTTTGTGGAAATATTGTAATGACTTGATTTCTCTACAATTATTGTTTTTTTAAAAAACTCTCCCTCCTTCTCGGACAATTTAGGCAATTCATATTTCCTAAAAGTTGTCTACTTGGCAGTTTCAAATTTGATAGTCTAAAATTGCGTTGCTGTTTTTTAAAGGAGACAAGATCTTGCTATGTTACCAGGCTGGCACTGAACTCCTGAGTCCAAGTAATTCTCTTGCCAGATAGCTGGGACTACAGACTAGTACAACAGTGCCTGGCATCACATTTTTTTTTAAATTTAAAAGTGAATTTAATGAGTGCAAAGGTGCACGTCACTAATCCTAGCAGTTAGGGGGTGCGAAGGGTTGTGAGTGTAAGGCCAAGTTGGGCTATATGGAGTTCATAGCTAGCGTAGACACTGTCTCAAAAAGCAAACAACCCCCACCCCAAACAAACAAAACTGTAAGAGATAAAAGGAAAGAAGAGCTTACATAACATCTTCATTGTTCTAACTATGTGGATTCCCTGATGGAAACAGGATTCTAGACCGGCCAGGTCTCTGTCTACATTAGAATCTATAAACTGTAGCCTACAGGCCGAAGTTGTCTGTACAGCCTGTGGTCTTAAGAATGGTTTGTTCATTTTTCCCTAAAGAATAATTCTGATGTGAAACATTATGCATTTAAATTTCAGTGTCTATAATAAACTTCTGTGGAAACCCAGCCATGCCCACTTGTCTGCATACTGTCTGGTAGCTCTCACACTAATGGCGGGGCTGAGCAGCTGCCGCAGAGCCCATACAGCTTGCAAACCCTAAAATATTTACTACTGGTCCTTCATACAAAAAGTCTGTGATTTATGATCTGTGGGATACAAGCTTTGTCAGACCAGTGTATCTACTAAATTCCTGGGTTTATTATGTTATCTTGGTTGCTAGATTCTTAGTATGTTTGCTCAAAGTCAGAATGTTATATTAAATTTCCTCACAGCAATGGAGTTTTTGCCAAACTTCTCTTGTATACTTAACTGTTTTTGTTTTATAGATACAATCTCTGTTTCTGTGAGCTGAGGTTGATGATATATTTCAGTGTGGAGAGTCTCCTTTACAAAAATGAAATGTTTTCTTCCTTTCCCTTTCTTTCTTTCTTTCTTTCCTTTCTTTCTTTCTTTCTTTCTTTTTCTTTCTTTCTTTCTTTCCTTCCTTCCTTCCTTCCTTCCTTCCTTCCTTCCTTCCTCTTTCTTTCTCTTTCTTTCCTTCCTTCCTTCCTTCCTTCCTCTTTCTTTCTTTCTTTCTTTCTTTTCTTTCTCTTTCTCTCTTTCTTTCTTTCTTTCTTTCTTTCTTTCTTTCTTTCTTTCTTTCTTTCTTTCTTTCTTTCTTTCTTTCTTTCTTTACCAGATATCTTACTGAGGTCTACAGTTTCTTTATTAATGCCAGAATCTTGATTAGTGATTTCTGATGTAACTTGCCAAACACTTTGCATTATTTTGTTATAGGAGTCACTTGTAAATGCAGGATAGTTGGATTTTCATTTACTATTCTAGTTAACTCTTAAAAAGGAGGAAACCAAGTGTTAGCTAAACCTGAGATTCATAGACAGAACAATGGAGTTTAAACCACACATGCTTAGCTCTTCTGATCTTTTACATTGGATAATACAGAACTTTTCAAGCTTTTTATGTCTGTATCTTTATGTTTAGCTTTACTGAAGTGGTATAAAAGTATGTAGGTAGCATATCTCACTAGGGATATTTTTAGACATTAAGACTCTCTTCCTCATCCTAAAGCACATGGAACATCGAGAAATAGCACCAGCCTGGTCTTGCAGTACTACTAAATCACAATTCCATTTAGTCTGTTTTCTCTTTTACCTCTTTGAGCCATTGCTACCAGTAGGTCTAAAAATACCAAAAAACCTTTACAGTCATTAATGTTGAAGTAGAAATATGAGTGATTCCTTTCTTTCTTGGAGTTTTCTGTATTTTTAAAATTAAGAACACTATAAGAATAACAATATTCTAATAAATTTTAAGATGAGTTATATACCTTTCCCAGCATTCCAGGGGAAAAGGGCTGGGGATATAGCACAGTGGCACAGCGCCTGCCTGGTAAGTGCAAGGTCCTGAGTTTGATTCCTGGTTAAACCGCCCCCCCCAATATTCTGGAGGGAAAAAAAACAGTAAAAGATAATAAGAGTCTACAATAGTAAATATAAGTGAGTTAAACTCTCCTATTAAAGGAGTCTTTCAGAATGGATCAAAAATTTTATTTTATTGGAGAGATCTTTCAGAATGGATCAAATTTTTATTTTTTTAAAAATTTTATTTTATTGGGGGGAGTTTCTCACTATGCTGTGCAGGATGTCCTTGAATTCACTATTGTAGCCTAGGCTGGCCTTTAACTCACAATAATCCTCCTGACTCAGCCTCCTGAGGGCTGAGATTACAGGCATGCTCCACCATACTTGGCTCCCTATCTAGTTTAAATAGTCCTGTATAGAACCCAGTTCAGAACCACAGCTAGCTAGGCTAGCTGGTCTGTGTCTAGAGGGGGCCCTTTGATGGCTGGCCAGACCAAAGGACAGGCAATATGTAGAGGGGCCAACAGCTCATGGTGTAGGTCAGTGTGAAAAGCTGTACTGGGCCAAGACTTCTCTTGGAAATTTAGAAGAATGGGAAAAAAGTTGTTGACTGGATAGAGAAGACAGCAAGTAGCTGATTTAAGCATCTGATACCTTACTCAACAGTAGAACCTATTCTTTCTATAGTCTGTTTTGAGTATTTGTCTTTTCTGAGGAAAAAAAAATATTTAGCTTTCTCTGGATTCCTGAACATATATATCCTTATGATAAATTTGCTATTATAATTTATTTGGAGTTTTCCTTCATAATAAAAAAAACTGTTACATGTATTTTAGCTTTTTTATTTTTATTTTTTTTGCATTTTACCTTTTAAAATAATTTTTACCAACACATAATTCTGTATAGTTAGATGAAATGAAACTGCATTTCACAGATGAGAAAACTGAGGAAGAATAGTATAAAATAATTTAAGGTCACACAGTTTCTCAATGGCATAACAATGATAATACAAGATAGCTGTTTCCTCATGCAATCACTGATTTGTTTGAATACTACTGTTTTCCATTACAGTTTTTTCTTCCTAAACAGCAGCCACACCAAGGAAGTGTTTAAGGCAAAAAAACAGGTCTCCTGAGCCAGGCTCAGTGGCACATGCTTGTAATTCCATTACTTGGGAGGGTGACACAGAAGGATCGCTGCGAGTTCAAGTCATAGTAAGTCAAAAGCAACCTGAGCTACACAGAAAGACCCTATTTCAAAAAAACCCAAGCCAAACCAAACCAGCTAAACAACAAAAATAGGTCTCCTCCTTACCTGTGTGTTGCATGGTGGTTATTGCCTGAGAATTACACTGCAGCTGTAATAAGTGCCGCAGCATGGCCACTGCCCAAATGTTCCAGTCTGCGCGCAATTCAGGAGTCACTGCTGCTTTCAGACCTGTGGTGAGGGCAGGCAGACCGGCTGCTTCAAGTTGCCGACACAGCGCAGAGACACTGAGAGCACACAGAAACTTATGCTCTGGGCTATGGTTTTCAGTATGGGGCAGAAGGTTGAAGACAGCATTGTAATTATTTTCATACTTCCCCTTAAGATTACATCCAGGAATTTGGGTGGCAACTGTTTTGCCAATTTCCTCTCTTTTTACCTGGCTGTAGTTGAATGTCTTGACCAGAGTCTCGCTTTCAGGTAAGTGGATGTCCTTGTTATTAATCTCATCACAAATCCTCCTTAAAACTTGGTCCACATCTTCGAATCTAGCCAAAAGAGTCAACCTCAGGGCAACATGGCAAAACACACCCAGTGTAAGCAGCAGCCCCCCAAGAGAACACTCTATGCTATGGTACAGTTCCCAGGCCTGCTGCATGCAGTCCTGGCTGCAATACTTGGCATAGCTACATCCATGGCAGGGAACCATGGCCAAAGTATGCTTCAAACATTTGTGACAGTAGAGGTCCCCATGGGTAACCCTGGTATCCCATCTATTCTCTAAGCCCTGATGTGGTGGTGGCATTTCTCGTGGGTTGAGGACACTCACAAAAGCATCCTCCTTCACTAGCAGTTCTCCTGGGATAATATCTTTTGTGGCAACCAGGTAGCGGCCTTTTAAAGGGTCTGTGCATAAGCGGACAGATGATGATGCATTGGAAATTTGTTCATTCTCTTCCCGTAGGTCCATATCCTCAAAGTCTTTGGCTAAAGCAGTGGGGAAGATTTCTGGGAGGTTCTCCTTTTCTTGTATCTTCATTTTCAGACTGCAGAGGTGTTTCTGAAGAATTTGAAAGGGGGAAGTTGCTGGGGTTGGTCTGACAGTGAAATTACTTTCAAGATCACTGATTGTTTGGCTTGCTTCCTTCAATCTCCCCAGGGTCACTAGACATTCTGCCTTACGCAACATCAGCTTGGGTTGCAGTCTTTCTGGATATCCATGCATCAATGCTCTGACGATATCGTTGAGACAGGTCTGAAAACAGAAAGGAAGCCCCAAGATGATCCTTGGTCCTTATTTTGCAATCTCTATTGAAAATCTATCCAAAACAGTAAAGTTAAGAGTTTATTAGTATATGTGCTGATGAAGTGAGCACAGTTAAGAACTATTTTTTTTTTTGGGGGTGCCGGGGATCGAACTCACGACCTCGGGCTTGCAAGGCAGGCACTTAGCCACTGAGCTAAATCCCTGGCCCTAGAACTTATTTCTTTAAATTATATTCTACTGGGTTTTTTTGGGGGGGGCAGTTAGGGATTGAACTCTTCCTAAAATACAAATCTGATTTTGGTTACTTCCTGTTTTAAAAATTCCACTGATACAATTCTGAAGGCTTTGCTAAGAGATGCTAAGGACATGCTCTGCTATTGATTTACAGCCTTACCTTCTGTGTAATCTTTTAATTGTTGAGGATACTAGGGTTCTTTTTGTTGTTTTTAATTGTTTTTGAGACAGAGTCTCACTATGTAGTTTAGGCTGGTCTTGAACTCCCTAAGCAGTCTAGGCTGTCCTCAAACTTGTGACAATCTTTCTGCCTCAGTCTCCTGAGTGTTAGGATTACAAGTGTGAACTCCCATGCCTGGTGAGGATATTATGTTTAATTTTTCTTATTAAATATTTCTATTTTCATTTTTTTTAAAGCAAAGAAGCTGTATTTATGGAAGTTAAGGAAAAAACATATGCCAGGCAGATCCATACCAACAGAAACAAGCATGTAGCACATATAGAAAAGTGGTATAGGGCTGTCTGGAAAGGTGAGAAGCCCACAGATCCCTCTTTTTTTTTTCTTTTCTTTTTTCTTTTGTCTTTTTGAGACAGGGTCTCGCTATGCATTTCAGGCTGGCCTTGGGCTCACTTTGAAGCCCAGGCTGGCCTCAAACTTGCAAATGATTCTCTTGCTTCAGCCTCCCAAGTGTTAGGATTACAGTACTGTGCCACCATGCCTGGTTTATCTCTGTTTTCTTAAAAATAGAAAAAAAAAAAAAAAAAAAGAAAGAAAGAAAAGAAAAAGAAGCTGTATAGAATTATAGAGTTTAAAAAAAAAATTATAGAGTTTAAGAGAGCAGACTCTGAATCCAAACAAATCTGCATTCAAATACTACCCCTTTTGTAGATGCATGACCTTATGCAAGAACTTAATTTTGCAGTCTTACTTTTCTCACTTGAAACGCAAGGATGATTATACCTCACTAGGCTATTTTATTTTATTTTGTTTTGTTTTATTTTTTGGTACCGGGGTTGAACTCATGACCTCGCACTTATCAGACAGGTGCTTGTGCCACTGAGCTAAACCTCAATAAAATAATCTATCTGAACTGCTGAAAAGAGTACCTGGAATATATAGGATTCATTATTAGAAGAAGGCAAACAATCAATATAGGGAAGTTATAAAGAGTTTGATGTTTTGCAAGTTCTTCTAATTCTTGTTCTTAGTAGTGCAGGACTTTCTTGCTTATAACTTAGAATTTGATTATAACTCTTCTCTTTTAGTCTGAAGGGCAGTTAAGTATGAACTTGTGACTATTCCAATAGTTTTAAACTTTTAAGGTATAATTTGAATTTTCTGTGGAATTTGGAAATGAATGTAGCCATATTCTGGTACTTGATTTCTTCAAAACTTGTCAAATTTGGTACATGATGCATTTTGACTTGAAAATTTTATCCTAGTACTTGTTGTCTGGTACTTGACAGACAAGCTAGAACTTGCTGGTATGATTTGGCTCATGACTCACTACCCTTTCTAGACAAAATAATTAAGTTTTGTATTGATTATTTTGGTCTCCATCGGGCCTCCTCGAACCATTCATGATGAATACTGAGGACTACCATACTAACTGGTGTTTACAGCTTGCTCTTAAGGCCTCTCTGGTGTAAACTTCAGAGGCCTCACCCTATGTGGCTTCCTAAACATAAATCTGATTTTGGTCAATTCCTCTTTTAAAATTCTACTGATACAAATCTCAACATTTTTTTCAGTTGCTACATTAAGAGGTTAGAAGAAAGCTATTTGTAGAAAAGCCGACATTATGGCATTTCAAGGCAGCTTTTACTTTCAATGCTTATTGAGAGAAAGCTGTATTATTACTCAATGCTTATTGAGGGAAAGCTATATTATTACAAGGATAATCTTAAACATGCTCTACTTGTTGGACTAAATAAATGAACAAATAAATACTATGGGCATCCTCAGAACCTAAAGTATTATTAGCAATGTATCACATGGCTGACCCTGACTCTGAGAACTGGTAGCATAGTGGATCTATGGTACAGAGTGTAACACAGCTTTTTCTTGTCAACCAGCACTACTCCGCATGGCCACCTGTGACAGGCAAAACAAATCAAGGGAAAGAACAAGTCTGGGTGGGTATCAACGTGCTTCCTAGTCAACCAACAGAAGCACAACCTGATTTCAGTCTTCTAAGAAAGGAGACAGCGGCCTCGTCCTCCAGTGAGGTCCCAGGCATGAAACCCCCTATCCTGATACTCACTTCATACTGACCCAGGTGGAAGAGGGCTGCAGACCGATTAGCATAGCACAGTGAGATGTCCTCAGTGTTAGGCCTTGAATGTGAAACTCCCTGCAAAACAAGGAACTAGTTTACAGCTGTCAATGCCCACAGCAGAAACAGTGAGTCCAAATAAACAACCTATTGGGTTTACATCTAGATGTCCCCCCAAGGCCTCAGACACTCGCAGGAGGGGTTTGGGGAGGTGACTGGATCATGGGAGTGTTACGGTAATCAGTGAATTAGTCCACTGATGAATTTACAGTTAAATATAATGGTGGGAGGTGAAGCCTGGTCAGAGCAGGTTGGGTCACTACAGGAGTGGCCCGGAAGGGTTCATCTCCCAGCCTTCCCCTTTGCTGGCTCTCTGCTTTCCCCTAACATGCCATGCTGTCTGCCCTGGAGTCAGCCAGCTATGCACCTCGATGAAACCTCTCCTGTCAGCCAGAATAAAGCTCTCATCTTTTAATTTGTGTCGAGTATTCTGACCCAGCAACAAGAAAGTAACTAAAATATAACCTAATGATGCACCTCAAGGTCCTAGAAAAAGAGCAACTCAAACTCAAAGCTAGAACAAGGAAGGAAACTATGAAGATCAGAACAGAGATTAATGAAATTCAGACTAGAACAACACTAAGAATCAATGAATCAAAGAGCTAGTTCTTAGAGTAAACAAAATAGAGACGCCTCTCGCCAATATGAAAAAGGAAATGAAAGACCCAAATCTACACAATTAGAAATGAAAAATGCAAAGTCACTACGGACTCTTCCAAAATCCAGAAGATTATTAGTAACTACCGTGAGAATCTGTAAAATGAAGAATTCAGAAGAAATGGACAGATTCCTAAATACATATGAACTACCAAAGCTGAACTAACACATAAAAAACCTAAATAACCCAATATCAGATGAGACTGAAGAAGTGTTTAAGAAAAAAAAAAAAAAAAACTACTAAGAAAAGCTCAGTTCCTGATGGATTCATTGCTGAATTCTGAGAACATAAAGGAAGACTTAACAACAACACTCCTCAAACTCTTTAATAAAAGCAAACGAGGATGCTAGCATTCTTGATTCCAAAACCAGAAAACGACAACCAAGAAAGATAACCACAGCCTAACCTCTTTAATGAATATAGACGCAAAAATCCTTACCAAGATACTGGTAAACAGGGTGAAACAAATTATCAAAAATATCATATAACATGACTAAGTAGGCTTCATCCCAGGGACTTTGGGATGGTTCAATATACACATATCAATAAATATAATACATCACATAAACAGTAGCAAGGACAAAAATCACATGATCATCTCAACTGACACATATATCACCTAGGCAAAATTAAACATCTGTTCATAAATGTCCTGAAGAAAATAGGTAGAGAAGGACCTACCCTCGATCTGAAAAAGTCATTTATGACAACCAATGGCCAACATCATATTAAATGGGAAGTTGAAAGCTTTCCCTCTTGAATAAGGAACAAAATAAAATAAAATAAATTAAAATAAGGAGCAATAAGGATATTCACTCTCACTACTGCTGCTTATTGGTTTTTGAAACATTAGCCAAACAATCAGGCAAGAGAAATAAATAAAAGGATGTATAGGAGAGGAAGAAGTGAAATTATCATTATTTACAGAAGACATGGTCCTCTACATAAAAGGCCCCCAGTACTTGGGAGACTAAAGTAGAAGGATCACTGCGAGTTCGAGGCCCACATGAGCTCAAGTGAGCTCAAGGCCAGCCTGAACTACATAGTAAGAGATCCTGTCTCAAACAAACAAACTTCCAACACCAAGAGGCTCCTAGAATTAATAATCAATTCAGTAGTAAAGGAGGATACAAAATCAACACACAAAAATCAACAGTATTCCTGTACATCAATAATAAATCTACCACAAAAAAGTTAGGGAAACAATACTTTTCATGATAGCATTAAGAAAAATTAAACACTTGGGAATAACCTAACCAAAGAAATGAAAGAAGTCTACAATGAAAACTGCAGTATTCTGAAAAAGATCAAACAGGACATCAAAAAATGGAAAGATACCCTTACTACTGAAAAGGCAGAACCAATATAGCCAAAACAGTAATACTTCCAAAATTGATATACAGTTATAACACAACCCCAATCAAAATACCAATACCATTCCTCACAGAACTACAGGAAACAATCCTAAAATTCATATGGAACCAGAAGAGATCTAGAATAGCAAAAACAACCAATCCTGGGAAACAAAAGCAAGGCAGGAAGTACCACAATCCTAGACTTCAAGTAATACTACAAAGCTACAGTGATAAGAAAGAGGCTGATAATGGAAAACAAACAAATAAACAAACAAGAAAGAAACAACAAAGACACAAGACAACCAGACCTGTAGATCAGTGGAACAGAATAGAGGATGCAAAAACAACTCCAAGCACATTCAGCTACTTTATCTTTGACAAAGAAACCAAAAACACTGAAGGAAAGCTGCTTTAAAAATGGCTATCCAAAAGCAAAAGATTGCATCTAGACCCATATCTCTCACCATGTACTAAACTAAAATGAAATGGACCAAAGATCTAAATACTTATTTATTTTTTGCTTTTTTTTGGTACTGGGGATTGAACTCATGACCACACGCTTGCAAGGCAGGCACTTATGCCGCTCAGCTAAATCCCCAACTTGATCTAAATATTTAAACAAACAAAAAATGAAAAACAACAACAACAAAACCCCAAAATATTGAAACAGCCTGGCCAGATGAAGCACACTTGTAATCCCAGCACTTTGGGAGGCTGAGGCAGGAGAATTGCCATTGAAACAGCCTGGCCAGATGAAGCACACTTGTAATCCCAGCACTTTGGGAGGCTGAGGCAGGAGAATTGCCATAAATTTGAGGCCAGTTTGGGATACACAGTGAGACCCTGTCTCAAAAACTAAAAAATAAAATAGAACTCCTGGATTACATAGTGAGTTCAAGGTCACCCCAAACTACATAATGAGACCTTATCTCAAAACAAAAAACAGAAAAGAAAATCAGCAGCAATCTGTTGGAAGATAAAATAGGTAAAATTCTTGAAGACAGGCATAGATGAGGACTTTCTGAACATAACACCAATTGCACAAGAAATAACACCATGAATTAACAAATGGGATCATATCAAATTAAAAAGCTTCTGCACAGCAAAGAAACAACCAACAGAATGAACAGACAATGTATAGAATGGGAATTTTTTTTTTTTTGGTACCGGAGATCAAACTCACAACCTTGCACTTGTGAGGCAGG